>ML782776.1:59359-85285 GCA_009831015.1 Picea engelmannii
AGAATTAATTAAGATCGGGGATCGGGAAATCGGAGAAAACGATGACGAGTTTCTTTGTTCTCACAAAATCGCGAATCCCGATTTTGCGATGAGACTATCTTAGAGTTAAAACCCCTTCTTAAAACGGATTTAAGTAAATGATGTTTTTAATTAAGGATTAATGTGTCGGAAAATCGGGAATCGGGGTTTCGCTATTATATTTGTGTTGAACATTTGTTCATTCAAAATTCTGAATCCCGATGTCCCGATGTAAACGGATATACCTTAAGTTTTGAATCAATGTCCGTTTTAAAATATTATTTCGAAAGGTATTAGAAAACTTATATTTATTTGGGTGCTTGATTATTCTTTGTCCAAACAACGAACCATAAAGGCATGGCGGTTTCATTGGATATGAATTTTTTGCTTTTGAAAATTTATATGATGTAAAGCCTCAAAGATACAATAATTTTTATCATTAAGATTAAAAATTCAAGGTCTGTTTCAACACCCAGCGCAACTTGAACGGGCTCAAATGGACGTCGTATGCGAAATATATCGGGTTATGTTTGTTTTATCAAACAGGCAAAAGATTGTTGATTGTACAGTCCATACAGTGTTGATGTGGCAGCTGACTATACAGGATGTACGGCTATAAAGTGACATGGAAGGTACACTGGTTGTTGATTGGGCAGACCCACAGGCAGATAGGTGGTTGAGTCATATTGTGACATGTGTCACCACTACAAGGGTGACACGTGGCACAGATTGATGTGGCAAGGTCCGTACGACACGTGGCTCTGACATGGATAGGTGATGACTGGGAAGATATGGATGACAGGTGGTCGAATGATAGTTTGACACATGTCATGTTTGAGCGAATGTGTTTGTGCCACGTGGCACCCCTCCATTGGTTAATTTATTGTTTGGAAAAAGTTGTTTGGAATCCCGGGGAGTCGAACCCATGACCTCCGGTCCGGGCAGTGAGAAACTTGGCAGGGCTGGGCTACTAGCCCACCCACGGTGGTACTTGATATGTATAGCGCAAATGTTATATTTAAAGTTGAATCAAATGTTAATGGGGGGAAAAAGGGTTCGGGTCTAGCCCCATCCCCCGAAGAAAACACTACCACGCGACCCTGCCATGTAACCATTGCTATGTATTGTGGCGCCCTCTCTATTACCATAGCTTCCATCCCTAACGCATTTCCATATGACTATGCCACATGAATGGGACCTCCTAACTATTGGTGCAGATATCATTTGGAGTTTAGCTCGGTGTTATTCCATGTGACTACACCATATGCCACTGGGTTATACGTTTGGCACGAGAGTTAGGCGATAGCGCCCCGTCGATCGAGCTAGCCCGCCGACCAAGGTGCAAATCCAAGAGCTTATCGACCAAGGGTTTAACAGCTTGGGGTCACATGGAAACTTAGCTCGAGGTCGCATGTATGCACCAAAAAACTAGGAGCTAACGAAGGAGGGGGGCCAGCACGCCAGGTCTTAGCCAGGGCCATGTGGCAGTGCTCCATATGCCCAAGAGTGCGGAGAAAGGGGGATGCACCCTAAATTTTTCCAATAAGTGGGTTTTATACCATATATTATGATTTTAATTGGATTTTTCAGCCAATTTTGGAGATTTAGTCCATTTTTGGAGGATCTTGGGCCCTTTTTGAGGCCAGATCTTGGGGGGAAGTTGGGAGTTTGTTGCCAACTTCAAGTCTATATAAACCATAGGTTCTTGAATCCATGGAGGATGTTAAGAATAGGGAAATGTTGAATAATTTTTTAGCCAAAGCCATTTTTATGCAGGGAAGCCATTGAGGAGAGTACCTTTGCGGACCATTTCTCGGAGCTTCTTTCATTCATTTTCAGTGCCGTCAGTTTTGATGGGTTCTTGAGATCTGGTAGAACACAACCAGATCAGTTTGTAATCCATTTGGCACTTTTATGATGTACTTTTGAAGCTTCGAACAGAGATAAGAAAGCCTCACCCACTGAGACAAAGGCCCGAAGACGTAGGCGAGATTGTCGAACTCCGTTAACAATATTATTGTTATGGTTTGTTGTTTCTTCATGCTTATTTCCAGATATGTATATTGCTTTATGGCTTCCATGTTTCTTCATTAACTCTTCCTCTTTCATCAAATTCCTAAATGGTAAAAGAACACATGTTTTAAAAACTCAACCATTGTCTTTAAAAGATCCTTTTGGATCACCTGTGGTCTAAAGATGCGAGTTGTTAGGCCCGTGGACTGAAGAAGTAGGTTTTCAAGCCTGCAAGCAACTCTCTCCAGGTGAGAGAGGTTGTTGGGGAAGTGATTTCCCAGAGGGAGCCCAATTGCAGCTATAGTGCTCTGAGAATTCATGTCTAGTCTGTTCCTGAATCCCTAGAAGGGAAGTGGGGCAGCTGAAGGATTGTTGAATAGAGAAGGGGCACACTTCCTGGGGTGGGACAGACATGTGGGGAATGAGAGGTTGTAGGTTTTTAGTGTGAACTAGCCCTGGGAGATAATCCTTCCTGTTGACTCTGCGACTTTCCTATTGCCCTTGCCAAGCCTATGAATCCCTTGCCCGGTGGAGTTTAGTCCTTGTTTGGGGTTGACCCATTGTTGAGCGTGATGAGCAGTGTGGTCTAAGGCTGGGATATTTGTGGAAGGTTTGCACGCAGTTTGGTGGTCATCTATTGAAATATAAGTACCAAATCTATGTTAATTGTATGTTGTGCAATTGTACATGTGTTATAACTTGATGAGTAATGTCTGGATATATCATCTATGCTCTGTGTGTAGGCTTACTGTTATTTTCGCATTGATTTTTGTATGGTTAGAATATGTCGTCTGTATGCATATATTATCAGTATGTTTTAATGATTATTTCTGCATGAATAAGTGGCATGAACAGAATGTTGTAACTATTAATTTTGTTAGATATGCATGCATATAAATTCATAAAATGGTATCAGAGCTAAGAAAAACGTCCAAGAAGTGGTGTTGCTTGGCCAGTTGGTGGTTGGGGACGTCACAAAATGGTATCAGAGCTAAGTGAAACGTCCAAGAAGTGGCATTTCCCGGCCAGTTGGTGGATGGGGACCTCACAAAATGGTATCAGAGCCAAGGTTTCAACATTGAGCCTGGATGGGCCAGGAAAGTGGAAGTTGTAGAGAAGGTTTCAGAAGGAAATTGTTGTTGAAATGGACAAAATTGAAGTTCAAAGCCCAGTTTTCGACATGGAGCATGAATTAGGATGTATAAGTGGTTATGGAATCAAAATATCAGAGCAAATTGTTGTTGAGAAGGAAAAATTTTGAATTTCAGAGCATTCCAGAGTTCCAAGAGAACACCTTGGTCATGTTTGGAAGCTCAGGAGGTATAACGGTTCAAGAAAGATAGTAGAGAAAAGAGACTGCAGTAACTGTGGGTTTGGAACCGCAAGGTTTGAAGTTGGGTCATGGGATCTGTTTGGGAGAAGGATGATCCTTCACAACCGTCAGATCTGGAGAAAGTTGCATGAGGATTAACCCCTAAGTACTTCAGACTTCACGACTTCGGTGAAGTTTATGTGTGATAGAGTAGAAAGGGTCAAAGCCCGAAGTTCTGAAGTCTCGAAGAGGATCTACACCGTAGATCCAGGGGAGGAGTGTTTACTGCTAGATTTGACCAAGGACGGATCAGAATCGTAGGGATAAGACAAGAGCGGAAGGTAAGAAATTTCAGGATTTTAGCATTCAGAAGAAACGGGGTATGCTAAGGTAAAATCTCCTGAAGCTCGAAGTCCCAAAGTGACATGGCTTGCTGGCGTCACTAGGGATGACGTGGACACATGAGATGTGTGCCACATGTCAGTGAGTTAAGAACCTTTGTAAGGTAGAAATGAAGTTAGAACATGACATATGTCACCTGCATGATTAGACCATGTGTCGACTTTGTGTGTCCTGCCACATGGCGCTCTTGGTGGTGGCACAAGGTAGTTAAACTTGGTGAAGAAGTTAGCTAGATCGGGCCCGCATTAACTTGATCACGATCTATCAAGATCGATAGCCGGGAGGCATTGCAGAGATCGAAGTTGCATGGAAGACAATTCTACAAGGCGGTCCTACAATCCAAACCATGGTTTCCCAGATAGGGTATGTGTCAGCGTGGGGACAATTGTGGAACGATCGACGGGTTAATCCAAAACCGCTGACCCATGTCCCCGTAATTTGGGAGGTATAAAGTTTGATGTGACATTTTCAGTGGTTATAGTTCAAGCACGGAAACCGTGGGCCCCAGTGGACGCGTGACACCAGATCATGAAGTCTGGAGACTTGACACTCCAAAATAATTGGCTCGTGATTGAATGGGAGGAAGAAACCCCAAAAGTTCCATAACACCGAAGTAAAGTGATGTGATGATGTCACCTAGGTGACATGGAAGTATGCGGAGACTCACAATTCAGGAGTTTTGGGATGTGTAAAGGTGAAATCCTCCAAAGTCCAGGAGCCCCAAAGCTCTAAAGTCCCAGAGCCCCGAAGCATGTAGTTCCATAGCGAGTATCAATCATTGGATGCTGGGAGACATGGACCGTTGATCCACCCTACATCGTGAGTTCACCAATTCGACACTCCGAGAGATTTGTTGGGAATATTTTTGGAAACCTCTGAAGCCCGGAGCCCGAAGTTTCAAGGCTCCGGATAAGCGCCCAAATCATAAGCATTGGGTCACAGCCATGGTCACATGTGAACCAAGGGATGAAGTAAAAGGGGCTAGCGCCCAAAATTTGTTGCAGAACAAAGTGGGGCTTAGAGATAGAAGCCCAAGGGGTTCTTGATCGACCAAGACCCGCAGAAAATGGAATATGATATTGTTTTTGTTGAATCAGATTGGTTTATTCTGGAAAATTATTAACGTCTATTAGCCTAACAAAATTTCGGTTGACTGCAGAATTAACGATTTTCATAATCGAACCAAATTGTCGCATAGTGCAGAGAAATGGGGAAGGCATCAGGTGCTTACATTTTGGAAAATTAAGTTAGAGAAATGGATGTCCATTTAGGAGTTGAAGGATCGAACTCCAATGGGCATGGAGAAGAGATAGATAAAGAAGGAAACATGATGAAAATCATTGAAAAGTTGCAGAAAGATGTCCAAACTCACCGAGCAGATAACAAAAGGCTCATGAAAGCCAGGGAGCAACAGGGAGAATTAAACATACAGTTGATGCAGAGTCTGGAAAGAATAGAAAATAAATTTGATAAGGAGAGTGGCTCAAGCAAATCAGGAAATCATAGAAGAACATAAATTAATAGCAGACATCACCAACACTCCCCGAGGCATTCCAATAAGAGAGTACACAACAACTCAAGTCTATCCCATGTTAGGAAGCATAAGAGGTCTGGGGAGGATGAGCTATGAGGGGAAATGAACAAAATCAAACCTCCTACGTTTGATGGGGAGCACAAGAAGGATGAAGATGCAGAGACATGGCTTCTAGGCATGAGGAAATACTTCCAATTGCATAACTATTCTTCTCATGCAGAGGGAATAATTGCCATATATGAACTCAAAGGAAAGGCATCCATGTGGTAGGATCAACTTGTGCAGGTGCAGCACATTAAAGAGAAAAATTTGACTTGGAAAGAATTCAAGAAGTATTTTGAAAAGAAATACTTGACTAAGAGGTACTATGATAAGAAAATGAAAGAGTTATTTGAACTCAAGTTGGGAAGTATGTCCATTGATGAGTATGAAAGAAGGTTTTTAGAATTGTTGAAGTGTGTTTCTTTCATCAAAGATGAGACAGTTAAGATTTATAGGTATTAAGTGGTTTTCCACCATTCATCGGTGACAAAATACAATATGATGATCCCAAAACATTGGAGGAGACCATAAGGCGAGCTAAGTGCCTATATGATCAACAAAAATCAAGGCCAACTTTCCAAAAAGCTTGGGAAGACAAGAAGAAATTCAAGATGGATCAAAGGAAGAAGGGAATTAAGCCACCATTCTTCAGAAATAATCCTCAGGGACAACCAACTTTTAGAGAACCTGGACCGATTGAGACAGGTGGTCAAAGGCCAAGGCAGCCACCTATTCAATGTTGGGGTTGGAAAGGTGATCATATGTTTAGAGATTGTCCTCATAGAAGTGACAAAGTGAGAGTTGTTCACAATGTTCAGCGAGTTGAAACAGTGGGGGACATGGGCAGAAATATACCAAGGATCTATGTATCCTTGGACAACAAGCAAGCAGAGTATCAATCACATATGATTGAAGTGGAAGGTATGATCAACAACCAAGCCATTACTATTTTAATTGATTCAGGAGATAGTCATAGTTATATAGATCCTAAGGTGGTGGAAAGTTTGCAATTGCCAAGAAACAAACATGGAAAATATTGGTTGGTGCAGTTGGATATTGGAGCCCAAAAAAAAGTCAATGAGATGGTTAAGTCATGTCATATGGACATGAATGGACTGAGCACAAGGGCAGATTTGAACATCTTGCCTTTAGGTTTTTATAACTCCCTGATTAGTATGGATTGGTTAGACCAACACAATGTCATCTTAGATAATCGTAATAAGGCATTTACTTTCCTAGATGAGAAAGGAAATCAGAGGGCAGTCCAAGGAATTCCTAGGGAAGTGACTATCAGAGAAACCTCATAAATGCAGCTGAAGAAATGTTGCAGGAAAGGTTGTCAAATATTTCTAGCCCATATGGAGGAAGCATCTAAGGATAAGGTGCCAAATTTGGAGGATCATACATTCCTGGAATATTTTGAAGATGTGTTCAAGGAGGTACCAGGACTACCCCCAAAAAGAGATATTGATTTCTCTATAAATTTAATGCCTAGAGCAACTCTAGTGTCAAAGACTCTTTATAGAATGAGTACACCAGAGCTGAAAGAGTTACAGATGCAGCTTGAAGAGCTTCTGAAGAAGGGGTATATACACCCAAGTGTGTCACCTTGGGGTGCCCCGATCTTTTTCATGAAAAAGAAAGATGGGACGTTGAGATTGTGCATCGATTTCATACAGTTGAAAAAAGTAACTATAAAGAGAAAGTATCCTCTGCCAAGGATTGATGATCTCTTTGATCAATTGAAGGATGCAAATATATTTTCCAAGATAGATCCTAGGTCAGGATACCATCAGGTAAGGATTAAAGAGGAAGATATCAGCAAGACCACCTTTAGGACAAGGTATGGTCATTATGAGTTCACAGTGGTGCCATTTGGGTTGTCAAATGCACCAGTTGTTTTCGTGTGCTTAATGAATGGTGTTTTCCGAGAATATTTAGACAAGTTTGTCATTGTTTTTCTGGATGGCATTCTTGTATATTCCAAGTCAGAAGAATAGCATGAGCATCATTTCAGGATGGTGCTACAAGTTCTAAGAGAACATCAGTTGTATGCCAAATTGAGCAAGTGCTCATTTTATCAAAACGTGATTCAGTACTTGGGGCATATCATTTCAAAGGATGGGATAGCAGTGGATCCTGAGAAGATAGAAGCCATTAGAGAATGGTCAGCGCCAAAGAATGTGACAGAAGTCAGATCCTTCATGGTTCTAGATGGCTACTACATAAGGTTCATTGCGGGGTTTTCGAGAATAGCTCACCCCATCACTTCCTTGCAAGGGAAGGGGGAGAAATTTCAATGGACATAAGAATGTGAAAGAAGCTTCCAACAATTGAAGCAATTGTTAACCAGTGCTCCAATTCTAAGGATTGCAGATCCAAATGAAGACTTCATTGTATGAACATATGCATGTAAGGAAGGAGTGGGTGGAGTCCTCAGTCAAAATGGGTTTGTTGTATGGTATGAATCAAGGAAGTTTAAGGAGCATGAAAGGCTCTATGTCACTCATGATTTAGAGTTGGTGGCCATAGTGCATGTTTTGAAGAAGTGGAGGCACTACCTCATGGGAAAGAGGTTTGAGCTGAGGATAGAACATAATAGTCTGAAGTATTTGTTTGATCATCCAACTCTAAATGCTAGGCAAAGCAGATGGTTAGAGTTTCTCAGTGAATATAACTTTGAAATAAAGCATATCAAGGGGAAAGAGAAAAAAGTGGTCGATGCACTCAGCAGAAGGGTGCATGAGTTGCATGCTACAACCATTATCATGTAGAAGTCAGATTTGAAAGATGGATTTGTAGAGGCTACAAAATCAGATTTGCAGTACATGGAATTGGTAACAAAACTCCAGCAAGGTAAAATGCAACAGAAGGTTAAGGATTATGAATTGGGAATTGATGGAATCCTCCTGTACATAAACAGATTTTATGTACCCAACTCTTCTAAATTGAGGAGTGTGATTTTAAAACAGATGCATAATGTGCCTTATGCAGGACACCCAGGATATCAAAAAACAATTTCAACAGTCAAAAGCCAATATTATTGGCCAAGCATGAAGAGGGAGATTGTTGATTTTATTGCTAGATGCTTGGAATGTCAAAGGGTAAAGGTTGAGCATAGACACTTGATTGGGTTACTACAAGAATTACCCATTCCTGAGTGTAAATGGGAAGTGGTGACAATGGATTTCATCACAAGATTTCCCAGAACAAGAAAGCAGCATGATGCAATCATGGTAGTGGTGGATAAGCTTACTAAATCTGCCCATTTAATTCCTATGAAGACTACTCTTAAGGAAACTAACGTTGTTGATATTTATATGAGGGAATTAGCATGCTTGGCATACCCAAGACAATTGTGTCTGACAGATACCCAAAGTTTACATCAAAGTTATAGAAGGGGTTATTCAAAGGGTTCGGAACAAATCTGAACTTCGGCACTGCTTATCATCCTAAGTCTGGTGGACAGACAGAGAGGGTGAACCAAATGAAAGAAGATATGTTAAGAATGTATGTGATGGAAAAACCATCTAAATGGGAATATTATCTACACTTGGTAGAATTTTCCTACAACAATGGGTATCAAGTATCACTGAAGATGAGCCCATTTGAAGCACTTTATGGCAGAAAGTGCAACACCCCAGTAAGTTGGGACAACCAATATGATAGGGCAGTGGTTGGGCCAAAGTTGCTCAAGGAAATGGAAGAGAAAATGTTGAAGATTAAGCAGAATTTGAAGGCTTCCCAAGACAGGCAGAAAAGTTATGTTGATAAGAACAGAACTCACAGGGAATTTAAAGTAGGGGATCATGTATTCCTGAGGGTGAAGGACAACATAAGCTCCATGAAGTTGGGAAATTGTTCAAAGTTGGAAGCTCGATATTGTGGGACGTTTGAAATCCTAGAGAGGATTTGTCCAATAGAATATAGGCTTGCATGTCTATACATAATGTATTTCATGTGTCATTGCTTAAGAAATATGTACGTAATGCTAATCATGTTATTGATTGGAATGTGATTCAAGTGGAGTGGGAAAGCGCTTTTCATGTGCATCATGTGCATATACTAGATCAGAAAAGCAAGCAGCTCCATAATCGAGCCATAGGGCTTGTAAAAGTCCATTGGACCTGGTACGGTCTTGAGGATGCAACATGGGAGCATGAAGATGCTATGTGGGAAGAATACCCGCATCTTTTTGAAGATTTTGGAAATCTTGTTGTTGTTCTGTAAGTAACTTGCACTGAGGACAGTGAAAAAATAAATGTAGGTGATTGTAACACCCCAAGGCTAAGCCCTTGCTGAATTGTAATTATGTTTATAGGATGGTGAGCCAAGTGTTTATAAGTTGAAGACGTATATGTTTATTAGGACGGAGAGCCTAGATGCTTAAGGCCATGAGCCTGATTTTTGTATATGTAAATGCACATATCATTAATAAAATTACATTGTTGCGTGTAGACCAACCACGAAGAAATATTTATGGGGGACTAAGCTCCACTAGGTAGGGTAAGGGAGGGGGCTAAGTGTCTAGGCCTAGGGGATAAGCTAAAGGGCTTACCTCTAAACAAATAACATTTTATTATTATTTCCTAAAGGCTAAGGTGGACATGACCAATGTTGTCCTAAGTTCCTGGAAAGGGAACAAGTGCTAATTGGAACTCATGCAATTGCATGAAGACAAGTGTCAAACTGGGCACATGAAGTTAAAGCTGGGAAAGCCAACTCATTGGGGGTTCACTTCCCATTATGGTGTTTCTCCCCATCCTTGCATCGAGGACCAGTCTGGAGATTCCTCACAACCCTTACGATTCTCTGGAAGTTTGTCACCCTTCCTGATTCACCAATGGATTCATGCATTGAACCAGTTCTCCATTATCGGCCTCTACATCTATTATGCACCTTTGGAACCTAAAGGTGTTGTGAATTATCTGGTACCTTTCTTGTGAAGCAAAACGCACCTATACCTTCCATGAGTCATGTTGTGCCTTAATGGTTCGTTGTTGCTGCCATCACCTGAGCTATACTGAGCCTTGTTGTTGACATCACCTTTACTGGAGTTGACATAGAAGTTGGACTGAAGAAGCAGGTTGTCAGGCCTATGGTTTGAAGAGGCAGGTTGTCAGACCCGTGGATTGAAGAAGCAGGTTGTCAAGACTGCAAGCAACTCTCTCCAGGTGAGAGAGGTTTTTGGGGAAGTGATTTCCCATAGGGATCCCAACTGCAACTATAGTGCTCTGAGAATTCTTGTCTGGTCTATTGTTGAATCCTTGGAAGGGAAGTGGGGCAGTCAAAGGAATGTTGAGCAGAGAAGGGGCAAACTTCCTGGGGTGGGACAGACATGTGGGGAATGAGAGGCTATAGGTTGTTAGTGTGAACTAGCCCTGGGAGATAATCCTTCTTGTTGACTGTGCGACTTTCATGTTGCCCTTGCTAAGCCTAGGAATCCCTTTCCCGGTGGAGTTTAGTCCCATCTCGAGGGTGAGCCACTATTGATCTTGATGAGTAGTGTGGTCTAAGGCTGGGAGGTTCATGGAAGGTCTGCACACAGTTTGGTGGTCATCTATTGAAAGATAATTACCAAATATATTTTAATTGTATGTGGTGTAATTGTACATGTGTTATAACTCGATGAGTAATGTCTGGATATATCATCTATGTTGTGTGTGTAGGCTTACTGTTATTTATGCATTAATCTGTGTATGGTTAGAATATGTCATATGTATGCATATATTGTCAGTCTGTTTTAATGATTATTTTTGTTGGAATAAGTGGCATGAATATAATGATGTAATTGTTAATTGTGTTAGATATGCTTGCATATAAATTCATAAAATGGTATCAGAGCTAAGTGAAACGTCCAAGAAGTGGCGTTGCTCGACCGGTTGGTGGTTGGGGATGTCACATTGTGGTAGATGGCACAAGTACCTCTTCAATTGGATAGAATAACATTACTTTGAATTCTTCCCCCCCTTCCCAAGGCTTTCCTTTGTTATATATCTCTTTGGAGGAGGCTTGGGAGAGCTTCTAGATCTTCTAGAGACCACTAGAGACTCGAATGATGTGATTTTTGAGGCCCTTTCCATGAATATAAAACTCATCCCTCGCTTATCACCTCGTAACTGTCTAAATCTATAAGTTTCAAGGGTCATCGCTTATTGGACATTGTTGAGAAGTGATGACCATCGCTTGTTGTCCCCTATGTTTCCAACGATGATCTCCAAAAAGGGGCTAAACCTTAGGCAAAATTTGTATTTGGGCTTCTATCCTCTTCATGGATTCCCTTCTGTCTTGTAGAGTGGAAATTAAGGCTATAATAGATGCCCCCTAATGTGTGAAGTTAGGAAAGGAATGTATGGCTGAAATACATTACAATAGCGTCCATGTGAGGTAGCGTGAGGAAAGAGAAAAGAATTTTCGGAAGTCAAAGAAGTCCTACAATTAAACACCAAGGATGAGAGAAAAATAGACCATCCCTTAAATAGACATACTCATACTCTGAATGAGCATGGTCGCCAAACAATACACTGCGGATCCATGAAACTAAATTCTAGATCATGGCCACAAAATAATACACAGTGGATCCATGTCATCAATAAGACTATAGCCACGAGACAATACAATGTGGATCTACGTCATGAACACAATCATAACCACCAACAAATACAATGTGGATCTATGACACACATATAGACATCAGGAAGACAACGAGGACTAAGAAGAGTGCCCCCGAAGTCTTCAAAGTACTCATATACAAGTGATATACTCCATCGTAACCTGGGATGGGGTGTTGTAAAGGAATGATGTGGCTCCAAACCTAAGGTATTCATTCCAAACCCCAATGGTATGAATCTACAAAATGCGAATAGATGAGTTGATGTCGAGCATGGTAGAAATCGTCTGATTATCGGTCATTGATGTATATTGTTAATAGACGCGAGGGGACCCATTGATGATGAAGATGGACCCTAAGGTACCTAGTGTAATCTAGCGAGTGTGAATAGAGGATATGATGTCGAACACTTGTATAATCAATCGATCAGGAGTCAATCATGTAAACCCATTATCAATCATGAGGATTTCTACCACTAATGACTACAAACTCCAAGGTATTAGTTGGTTTCTAGATCCCCTTCCTAGATAATGTGTTGAATTCAATGGGAATATATCCGTTGAAGGAGGTTCTTGATGTATCCCCCATCAATCGACATGAAACAGACATAGAGAGATTATGTGAAGAGAGAGTATCACAAAGTACAACTTACACAGGTATGGTTGACTTGCAAATTCAAAAAAACAACAGATGGTTGACTCAGGTTTAAAATTCCCTTAAATATATAGCATGACACAATGGTGACTTGGTAATGAGACAAAATATCTAGACAAATATAGTGCAACAACGTAGGAGGCATTGGAGAACTCTCCATAATGACTGGAAGAGTAACCAGTCGGAGGAGTATCTCTGACTCATATTATTGGGAAGGCTCATAAGCAAGCTAAAACCCAATTGTATGATGAGTAATCAAACAGGTTCCATGTTCAAGGGCAACTTGACCGATGTTTCCATTTTGATAATAGACCAATGGTGAAAAACCCCCACTCTTTTTTTATTTTTTTTGTATTTTTTTCCTCCTTCGTGGTTTAAGGAGTGTGAAAGAGGAATATAAGTATGCTCGGTCTCCTTCATGGTTTAACAAGCACGAAAGAATGACACAAGTAATCTCGATAATTTTTTCATGTCCTTTTACGAGATCGAAAAAGAGATAAAAGTATACTCGGTGTGAGAGAATGAGTGGCTTAACAGCATGCTCTCATGTTCCAAGCGCATGGAACTGACCTAAGAAATGAGGAATGCAAATAGTACTGGCAAGTGAGATCCACTTTTAGAATTTGTTCTCTACTTGGGTAGGTGGGTGTAAAATGAAGGACAAACAATGCAAGAGGCGGATGGTCAAAGCTATTGCATAGCGGTAAGTGGGAGATGGGAAAACAATATTGTAGCAGTGAGAAGCATGATGCAATTAACAAATGCATAGGTGACCATTAAGAAAGAATAAAAATTTCAAGAACCCCCACGGGATATGGCCAGAATATAGACGAAGAGAGGAAACTGAAGCTCAATCTTCAAGTCATGATGGGGTTAAAGGAGGGCTCCCAGTCCTATGGGAAATCGTAGCATGGGTACTTAATGGAAATCCAGGTGCTAACTAGGGCGCCCATGAAGGGTAGGAACTACCAAACTAGTTATGACATGTAAAAGGAGTGGCTAAGTTCACAATCGACCAGGTTTGAACCTAAGGCATAATGTCAGTAGTATGGACGATTAATAATGCAAAGTGGAAAATGAAAGGAAAAACCTATCCCTATATGCCAGTTTAGGAATATATACCTCAAGTGTAGTGGATGTCACCATCTTCATAGAAAGTCCCCATAATCTTGTCAACACATGTAAACTAAATGGTAGGGGTTAAAATGCATATGGAAATCTCAAAAAGGAAAATATTTTTGGATATTTTGGATATGATATATGAAACAACAAAAAAATCACTCGCACCACACACCTATGTATAAGGAACAACGCATTCTGACGCTTTACACCAAGTAGATCCCATTTCTAGGCTCATGCCAAGGATCTTTTATGTAACCAATGAACTCATGGGTCGATCTTGGCATCATATGGCTCACCATGTCAGGGCCATGCCACATAGGAATGAATTTCTACATACGAAGATACTCATTGTGAGTAGTCTCGCGAGCTAGGGAATCTCCTTGATGAGACCAATCAAGACATGAGGGAGGTATAAAACGTGAATCTTCGATGGAGGGAGGGCAAAGAACTCAGTGGAAATTTCTAAAAAATATATATATCTGAGGCAGTAATGTGATCCAGGTGGATATTGGTGGCCACCAACCTATTCCACTTGGACCCCCACCATTGCTTCTTTTAGTTTTTCAGTTTTTTCACAGTTTACTATTTTTAGCAATTTTTTTGGGTCCTGAACTTCCGGGGCCATTTTGAGGCCCTAAACGATGTTTTTTTGGGTATGTTGTTGTCGTAAAAATACAACAAATGATGTTATTTTGTCTTGATCGTTGTAGGCCTCGGATAGATCTTTCCAACGAGCTATCATACGCCTAAAACGAAGATCGTATGAAAAATTTACGACCCCGGGAAGTTGATGCACCAACTTACCCAAACGGGGCCCACATGACTTTTGGCGCTTCCTCTCCCAGGGTTAGGTTTTTGGATGTTTAGGACTTTTGGAATTCCCGTTTATTGTAAAAGGGCCTTCAGAGCCTCATTGTAATCATCTACTCACGGATGCGAGTATCGGCCACATCTCTTCTCAGAGATAAGCTACCAGAGCCCTAGCTAGTTTATTTCCATTTTGTTTGTAAGCATATTTCAGTCATTTGTTGTTAATGAAATGAAGTCTTGTTTCCGCTGCATCTTTGTGTTTATGTGTATTTATGTATTTCATTGTGTTCCTACATAAATCTGGATCAGTGGTATTAGAGCGGTCTGCTCATTCTCAATCCTTCTTTGCATGTCCCCAACGAGATCGGGGTATAAGGAGTTGGGGCTCGATCTGGTTGAACCTTTGCAAGATCGGCCTCGCAAACCCCGATGACCGCCCATGGGGGAAGAAAAGAAAGATGAGGGAGCAAGAGATCCTATCAAAATGTTGCTCGAGGAGGCCCTCGAGAAACAAAGGAACGCGATGATAGACAACTTTTCACAGATTCTTCAACGGATTCCGACTGGCGGTGCATCGACATCCAGAAGCCACTCTGGAGGTACCACTCCTTTTAAGGTACAAGTAAACTTTGACATTCCCATATTTGACGACCAAATAGATGCAGATGTCATAAATAGATGGTTGAATCTGTTAGAAGGATATTTCTCGGTTCATGACTTTTCCGACTGAGAAAAGATTATTTTGGCACTCCTCAAAGCCGCCCCCCATGTCAAGGATTGGTGGGAAACCTACTCGAAGCAAGAGGGCGAGGGAGAACCCTCTTTGTTCTCGGACGCACCCACTTGGAATTATTTCTGAGACGCCATCAAGGAACAATATTATCCCGTGGGGAGCTATGAGGACAAATACATACAATGGACTACGTTGCGGTAGCAAAGGGACCAAGATGTGCATGAGATGACGAATCTGTTTCATACCCTACGCACAAAGTTGGGTATCAAAGATTCAGATAAAAATTTGGTGTTAAAGTAACATAGTTTTCTGCACAGATACATTCAAGAGGAAATGGAGTTCCTCGACATCTCCTCACTTGGTGTGGCATACCGATATGCTGCCAAGATTGAGCAGAAGTTCAAACAGAAGAAGCAAGACTTTTGGTCTGCAAATCAGAAGCACGGGAAAGGTACTCAAAATACGCAAAACAAAGGACCAAGCCAAGGCGGGGCAGCCCAGAACAACCCGCCAAAGCCACAAGCAAAGAACAACACCACGAAGCCAAAAAAGGACACGGGGAAGTGGTGTGAGTTCCATAAGAGCTCCACTCACAACACAAGTGAGTGTCAGGCCAAGCAGTCACTGGTAGCCCAGTTGAAGGCTTCTGAAATGGATGCATGCTCCGACTCTGAATTAGAACCTGACAAGGGGAATGACAGGGGGAAGCAGATTATCGATGCGGAGCCCAACGCCACCATTGCCACCACGAAGATCCAGAAGGAGGAACCAGAAGATCCAGAGGAGGCAGAGCATCTCTTCCATTCCAAGACGTGGGTAAAGGGTTCCCCGTTGCAGTTCATTGTCGATAGCGGGAGCCGGAAGAACCTCATCTCGATAGAGGTTGTGAAGTGGTTGAGCTTGCCGACCACAGCACACCCACAACCATACACCATTGGTTGGTTGCACCAAGGATGGGACCTCCGCGTTAGTCGACAATGTTGCCTTCCCTACAGCATCAAGCCCTTCATGGATGAGGTATTATGTGACATTGCTCCTCTTGATGTTTCTGATGTATTATTAGGCCAACCGTAGTTGTGGAAGCAACATGTTGTGTATGAGTCCAGGCCTTGTGTTGTTATTATCACTTTGGGCAATAAGCTGTACAAGATACCGGAGATAGCATCGCCTACCACCATCTCTTTGGTTACTGCAAAACAATGTAGTAAGCTCATTTCCAAAACCAGGAAATTTGTTTTCCTGATGATCCGCCCTTAGGGAAAGTAGAATACTGTGGCCATGACCTACAGACAAGGCCCCACTACATGAAAACAACAGATGGATAAGGTCGTGGAGGAGTACGAGGACATCTTCACCTCCCCCGCAGAGGTGCCTCTACACTGCCAGGTCAAAAACCCCATCGATCTAACCCCAGGTGCACCGCTGCCCAATGGACCCATCTACCGACGCTCTATCCTGGAGAATGACGAAATCAAGAGGCAGATTCAGGAGTTGTTGCAGAAAGGTCACATCCGTCCGAGTTCATCACCCTGTGGGAGCCCGATCGTATTGGTGCAGAAGAAGGATGGGACTTGGAGACTCTGCATTGACTATCGGGCACTGAACAAGATCACTGTTCGGAATAGGTATCCGATCCCATGGATGGATAACCTTCTGGACCAACTCAAGGGGGAAAAATATTTCAACAAGATCGACTTGAAGTTTGGATATCAACAGGTACCAATCGAACCCTCTGATGTGTGGAAGACTACATTCAAATCCGAGGGCCTTTTCAAATGGTTGGTCATGCCTTTCGGGTTGACGAATGCCCCTACAACCTTCATGAGGCTAATGGACGACATCCTGCATCCATTCACCAACTCATTTGTAGTGGTGTACTTGGATGACATTTTGATCTTCAGCCAGACTTGGGAAGAGCACCTCCACCATATCCAACAGGTCCTCCAAACACTGTGGCAACACAAGTTGTGTGCCAATTTGGAGAAATGCACTTTTGGCATAACCCAGGTTCAGTATCTGGGATACATTATTGATGAGCGGGGGGTGCATGTGGATCCAAAAAAGATCCAAGTCATTCGGGATTGGCCATCCCCATCCACCCTAACATAGATCCGCATCTTTTTAGGTCTTGCCAATTTCTACCACAGGTTTGTGTTGGGATTCTCTCATATCACTTGGCCCTTGAGTCAAGTCACCAAGGGAGGAGCTAAAGCAAAATTATTTTGGTATGAATCTCAACAAAAGGAATTCGGGAGTTGAAACATCGCCTCTGCTCTGCACGAGTGCTCACATTACCATACTTGCAACAACCATTTGAGATTGAGACAAATGCCTTTGACTATGCTATTGGGGCAGTCCTTACTCAACATGGGCATCCAGTGGCATATCACAGTGAGACACTTTCTGACACAGTCCGGAAGTATCCCACTTATGACAAAGAAATGTATTCTATTGTGTAGGCTTGTCGGAATTGGAAGCATTACATTTTGGGAAAGGAAATGGTCATCCACACAGACCACTGACCCCTGCAGTTCATACAGACACATGGGAAGTTGCAGAATGATCGCCATCAGAAGTGGTCCACATACCTGCAACCGTTTCATTTGAACATTAAGTACAAAAAAGGTAGCACCAATAATGTTGTAGACTGCCTTAGTCGACCACCCATCGTGGCGCTAACCATTGTGCTCAACTCTTGTGGGCACGAGACTTTCGATTGGCCGCTTCTCTACACAAGTGATCCAGAATTCGACCACACATACAATACACTCTTGGAGGGTAAGAAAGTTCCCAATTTTCACCTCCAGGATGCCCTGCTTTGTCACTTGGGACACCTTTGTGTTCCTTCAAGCGAGCATGCCAAGATGATTTGGGAGGCGCACTATAGTCGATTCGTTGGGCATTTCGGGGTCGAGAAAACCGTGATAGTACTGCAAAAGTATTTCTATTGGCCGAACCTTTGACAAGATGTCGGGAAGTACATCAAGTCCTGCACTGCTTGCGCCATTGCCAAACCGACCATCAAGAAGCAAGGCCTCTATACTCCGCTTCCTACCCCCAGTCGACCTTGGGAATCCATCTCTATGTATTACATGTCGGGCCTTCCTTCTACTAATCATGGAAATGACTATGTTTTTGTGGTCGTCGACCGATTCTCGAAGATGTCCATTATGATGGCCTGCAAGAAGAATATCACAGCAGAAGCCACTGCTAAACTCTTCTTTGAACGAGTGTCGGTACACTTAGGGATCCCACAGTCTATCATCTCAGATCGGGACAGTAGGTTCCTCAGTACATTTTGGTACAGCCTCTGGTCGATGTTGGACACCAATCTCACCAAGTCCACAACTTTCCATCCGCAAACTGATGGCCAGACAGAGGTCGTCAACCGGATGATCGTACACATTCTGCACATGTACAATTCAAAGCATCCACGCACATGGGATGAGAGCCTCCCCTGTGTACAACACAGCTACAACCGGGCTCTCCATAGCTCCACTAGCCACAACCCCTTTCAAGTGGGCTTGGGATTCCAGCCACTATGTCCCATTGACATAGCCATGCCATTTGTGGCTACTCAGGAAGATTCAGCCCATGTCCAGTCTGAGGCGGATAAGGAAAACAACTTCATTGAGCACATTCAACACATCCGCCAACAGGTTCATGACATATTAGACAGAGCCAATGCTAAGTACAAGCAACGACATGATCAACATCGGGTGCCACACAACTTCCAAGTGGGCGACAAAGTGTGGCTTCATTTGCAAAAGGAGTGCCTCATTGGACCCCACCGCAAGCTTCGTCCGCTTTGATATGGGTCGTACACCCTCACCAAGGCTGTAGGGGAAAATTCCTTTGAGCTCAGCATTCCACCATTCGTTGGTCTGCACCCAGTGTTCAATGTGGACCACCTTCGGCCCTACTTTCCACCTCTACTAGACACATCTGACATGGCAGAACAACTCACACCAACAGAGTTAAATATAGACTGCATGGAACAAGCCAGAATTGATCAGATCATGGATACACAGATCAAGCACACCCGAAAACAAAGTATACCGCTATATCGAGTTGTCAAAGTAGGCCAACTCCTCCACCAAGGCAAATGGCTCACCAGGGACCAAGTTCAGCAGAAGTTTCCTCATCTCATGGAGGAACTCAACGCAATGGGGACCATTGCTTCCTAAGGGGGAAGGAATGATCCAGGTGGATATTGTTGTCCACCGACCTATTCCACTTGGACCCCCACCATTGCTTCTTTCATTTTTTCAGTTTTCGCACAGTTTACTATTTTTAGCAGTTTTTTTGGGTCCTGAACTTTCGGGGCCATTTTGAGGCCCTAAACGATGTTTTTTTGGGTATGTTGCTATCGAAAAATAGCATATAACAATGCTATTTTTTCTCGAGCGTTGTAGGCCTCGGATAGATCTTTCCAACGAGCTATCATACGCCTAAAACGGAGATCGTATGCAAAAGTTACGACCCTGGGAAGTTGATGCACCAACTTACCCAAACGGGGCCCACATGACTTTTGGTGCTTCATCTCCCAGGGTTAGGTTTTTGGAAGTTTAGGACTTTTGTCATTCCTGTTTATTGTAAAAGGTCCTTCAGAGCCTCATTGTAATCATCTTCTCACGGATGCGAGTAGCGGCCACATCTCTTCTCAGAGATAAGCTACCAGCGCCCTAGCTAGTTTATTTCCATTATGTCTGTAAGCATATTTCAGTCATTTGTTGTTAATGAAATGATGTCTTATTTCTACTACATCTCTGTGTTTATGTGTATTTCTATATTTCATTGTGTTCCTACATAAATCCGGATCATAATGGTCAAGACTAGGAGGTGTACTGGGTGCCCCAACCAATGCCCCCAGTCTCGGGCCAAGACTCATCATGTTAACTCTCATCGGTTATGAATCAAGAGAATATGATGGATTTGTCATCTCATCCTTTGGATACTCTATGGAATCTGTGACTTACAAGATAGCCTCTTTTCAAGGAAACTTAGTATCTAGGGAATCATGTGAACGCGGAGAGTCAACAACCTGTTTGATCGAAGTAGGTTGATCACACTCCATATGAGGATGGAGTTTTTCACCAGTATCAGTTGATGTTGATGGGATTTTCGGATCGAAAATATCAACCGCAGTGAGCGGATTTGAAGCTCCAGATGATTCAACATCTTTAGAACGAGGTACCACCCAAGGATCAAAAGACCCAAGAGATCCACTGGTAAATGTCAAAATCATATTGATAGTAGCTACATTGGTTGTGGGAGATGGTGGGGGAAGGGTAAATATTCCCATTAGCAAAGGATCTTTGAACATCCCCGCACAAAATATTGTTTGGTATCACTAACAAAGGGTACATTTGACCCCTCATTGGATCCAAGGCTTGGGGTATTGTTATCGCATAATATGTACTTTCCCAAAAGCCAAAGGCAAGTGAACAATAAATTGGTGTAATAGGAGGTTTTCCTATCACTGTCACATAAAAAAGACACCTCTTTCTCTCTAGGAGTAGTACCCTAGGGAAGACATCCCAACTGACCTAGTGGTTTGAGAAGCCTAAGGTTAAAGTATTAAGAAATTCCCAGCCCTCTCACAGGTCACTTTGATCAAAAATTCCCAAAGGTTTTAATAAGATGAAGCAAAGTAATATTTAAGTGTACCTGCCCAGAATAAGACAACAAGAAAAATACTATTTACAAGTACCTTATGATGTTAGTGCTTCATAAAACCATAGACTTTGATAAAAAGCACAAGCTGATATAAAATCTGAAGCAACAGAAGTATTTATAACAATAATGTATATATAGCAATAGCTTCACAATTCTGCCTCAATAAAGCTTCAATAATGACAAAAAATGATAACATAAACTTGGCAAAATGTTGATATTTGTCAGAAGCAATGAAGCCAATGTAAAATCAGCTTTAAAACTTGCTTTTAAGATGATTTTTCAGTTGTTATAGATGGTTGTAGCAATATTTTTCAACAACATCAAAGCAGTTAGTAGGTTAGTCTAATTTAAAGTTAGAAATAGTTAGTATAGGTCTTTAGAGTAGATGGTTTAAGAGTTGTCTCAATCAATCAATCACTTGCAAGGTGTTAACTAGTGTCTTTTAGGGTAAATGGAGTCAACATTGCAGCGAAAATTCTTAGAGGAAAACACAAATGCTAATAGGTGAGCTAAAGGAAGGAGGAGGATGGTAGAACTGTTAGTAACCTAAGGCCTCAATCATCCAAAACCCTAGAAGGAAAAGTTGCTAAGAAGTAGGTAACCCTAGGCCCTAGTGATTTTCCTTCTTCTTTAGGTCAAGCTTGAAATAAAAGTATGAAATCTTAATGAAGCAATAGTACTAGAGTTCTACTAAGGTAGGGCTCTAGTATATCCTTCAAGGGAGGTGTATTCTAACAAAGTCAAGTAGGTGAAGAGTTATTAAGAAAATGACAATAACATCTACTTTTCTCCTAGGGTTTCACACTAGCAATTTCATAATCTTATAAATGAACAAGCAAATACACCATAACCATTCAAAATAAAGAAGGATTGAAGATTTTTTCTTACTTCACGAAGAATAATCTAGTCACAAACCCTAGTTGAAGACTTTCCACCATGAAAATGCAAAAAATACACCAATATAAGCTCCCTCCAAGAGTTTTGCACCACTTAGTTCAGCCAATAAACCTCAAAAGAGGCCGAATTTCAGACCTCACACTTGTGTGAGTCAAAGATGATGGAAAAATATAAGAGATTTTTCCCTTATTTATACAATACAAATGACCTTTAATTACATTTTAGGTCAAAAAAAGGCTGGCATGGCCAGTTTACATCAAAAATCCAATTTTACATAAAATTGAAAATTAAAACCCTAATTTTATCTTTTAGGGTTGACGTTGTGCCCCTCCTAGGGTGACGGTGATCCCCTTGGAATTCTAGGCCTCCAAAGTGAAACATTAGGGCTCAAAACCCCTCAGAAACTTCCACACGTGCCAACCAAGCCATCCTCATGCCTAAAAGCCCAACTGGATGACATCAAGGCTCAGAATGATGACATCAAGGGCCTTCAAGGGCCAACGTCGTGGTGGGAGGGAGAGACCCCACTAGGCCCAGGCCTGCCAAAGTGACTCTGGTGGAACATCCTCCCTTTTTTCTGGTGCAAGCCTCTGGTATCCCTTTTCCCCTGGCTGGGGTCTCAACATCCATCTGGTGGGATTTTAGCCCCATGGAGGTCGCAGCTAATCATCTCCCCATATGTATCAATCCTTCATGCAAGGTTATGTAGCAACAACAAGTATTCCCTCCATGGACTCATAAGTCACATGGATGATAGCAATGTCAATAACATCTAATAATCAAGTTACCCAAACATGTGCATCAAACCCCCATTTACCCAGACAAATACTCAAAGACGTTATGTTATTTAACAAGCCAGGTTTGGAGAGGGTCTTAGGATGTCCTATTGGGCTAATCCTCCTCAGGTGTGGGGTGTTTCAAAGTGAAGACCAATCTAGGTCATGTAAATGCATGAGATGGTGTAGGGGATGTTTGGGAAAGGGGTGCAGTGATAACAGGGAAATGTAGGTCTTACCTGTGGGTGCCTTTATGGAGGGTGAGTTGCACCTTGTCATGGATGCAATTGTTTCCTAGCCCATTCAATTCCTTTTTACTCTTTGTCTTATTTATTTTTCGTTCAAGAGAATAGTTGGAGGACACTGCCCTAGTGTGGTGACCAGTGGTGACAACGTTACCCATAAGCATTTCATGGATATGAGAAGGTTGGCTCGTGATGAGACCCCCTTTCTCTTCGCTATGCCACCAAGAGTCACTACCTTGGCGCGGTGACCATATGAATAGTAGTGTCATACCACTACATGCCCATGGACCTAATAGGCTGGATCATGATGAGACCCCCTATCCACCAACTAGGTCTTGAGTTTTATTTGATTTTATGGGTCCCCCCCTTTTCTTGTTGAGAATCCTTTTTATTTCTCTCTTGGGGATCCCTGGGCAAAGCATCTCAAGGTTTCATCTTGGATTTTAACTTTTTCCAACTACTTTTACCCTCTAGTCCTTTAGCCCCTTCTTCCCACAAGGCAAGGTGTTGTTGAAAGGTTCGGTATTTAGGGCTTTGTTGGTGCACTCTTGAGCGTTGAACCCTGGGTCTGCCCCTATGCCAACACTTGGAAAACCCAATGCTCGAACCAATGTAGGGGATATATGAGAGGGAAAATGATGAAAAGTGATAAGCATGGGAAGAATGGACGATGACCTTTCATAGACCTACCCAGTGGCAACTCATCCCTAAGGGAACCAACTTGTTGGGGCACTCTGTCATCCCCCCGGGTATGGAAAATTTAAAAGGCATAATTTCCAAGAAAACGTCATGAAACAAAAGAGAATTCAATGCACATATTCAAATGATTTGAGAATCAGAGTGTCACATACCATGATACCCAGACTCATTACCTCATGGAGCAAGACCCATTTCTACCTCAGAACCAGGCCGATGGGATGGATGTTGTTGTTGTTGATATATAGGAGGTGTTGAAGAAAATATGGGCCCTCCAGGGACAAGCTCAAGTCAATATGGCTCTTGGTACTCCATGTCTAGGATTTGTGGGCCTCGAGACATAATCTCCTTAGTTATCCCTAGGATAGGGGATAACATCTGGCTCAAACTCGAGGACATGTGCTCACCGTAGAGTGCATGAGAACCTCAGCATTTCTGGCATGACCTGTGACCTGGTAGATCTCAACAAAAATGATTAGTAATCTCTTGGGGTGGTGATATCACCACTGGATCATATATGATGCAATGAAATACAAGTAAGAAAACATATATATACAAATGAAAATGAAACTACAACTATACTATACTAGCATGATATGTAGATGCTATATACAATTAATGAAAATGTCTACCTACTTACCTCTACTTACTTGTTGGTTGAATGCTAGGTGTGTTCAAATAGCCAGTGAAACCATCCTAGCAATGTCTCATAATACATGTCTATGTGCTTCATCATAACCCAAAACAATGATAAGTCTAGCACCAAAATAACATGATTTAGGAAAAATTGTATCACCAGAAATTGTAAGGTCTAGCCCATGGAGGCAGGAGGGAGGGGAAAAAGCATGCCAATTCACACCTTTAGTAAAGTGCTTAATCCATCTCAGAAAGGGATCGTGAAAAATCAAAGGTTCAATAGACTGACTCAAAGAGTCTAAAGGTTGGCTACCTTGGATTTCTTCGCAATCTTAGGTCTGGGAGGGAACTAGAAAGAACCTAGGGGATGACTGACAATTTCTTAAGGGAAGGCTAGAATACTTAGATAACAAACTTCTTCTTGAGGTATTCAACCTACCCTTGAATTCTAAAAGTAATCTTTTGCCTCAGAGAAAACTTAAGACAAAGGGCATGCTTCCCAACTACACCTTTAGTGACACAGCAAGATAAAATAGTCAAAGGGAGATGGAATACATTGTCATAAGGATACTTCTTTGGGAAAGAAATTTCCTCACCTTTATTAATATACAAGCACAACGGTATTTTATAATCTTCTTCATGGAATAAGTGCTTAAAGGAATATTCATCAAAACACTCAAGGTATGACCGAAAATCACTAGGAGAACATAGCACCAGGTCATCCTTGGGTGTCTAAAAAAGGTTTGTAGTCATATCATCTCCTTGTTTCCAAATGTCAAAATCATTAGTAACCTCACATGATAGTTGTAAAGGAATTTTTTGGAAATGACCCTCAATATCGTAAATGGGATCCCCATCATATACAATCATATCCCATTTACGCTTTCTAACATGTATGAATTCATCAATATTATCAACAAAGTCATCATATTTATCATAACATGAAGGTCTTAAAACATGTGAGGGATCCTCCAACACTTCTTCACTTTCCAAATCATAAAATAAAGCATCATCAGTCTCTTGGAAAGGAAAATAACTTACTGTGTTTACTTCTTCTTATGTAGGAATTCTGAGGACTCGAACAACTTCATCAAATAGAAGAGCATGCATCATTGTCTCATCCTCATGACTTGCTTCTACATCTTCAACTTTATAATATAGAGGATCTATCTTGTCCAAGGGTTCCATTTCGTCTGCACTCTCTGGATCATAGAATAAGGTATTATTAAAAACCTGAAAAGGAAAGTGAATAACCTCATCCTCTTCTTCTTGTGCAGGAAAAATAGGATTCTAGATGGCTTCATCAGAGGGAGGAGCACACATCAATACTTCGTCGTGTTTAATATCTTTGGGCTCTCGCTCTTCAACCAAGTCCTCAATATCCTTGGTAGAGGTATGAGTGTTAATTTTTCAAAATCCCACCCAGTTTCAGTCTCGCTGATTTTTCAGTCAAATTTAATTGCCAAACTCAGTTTCAGCACTGTTTCAGCATATGTTACAGCCTAGTGTTTCAGCATATACTCAGTGGTGTTTCAGCTTAAGACTCAGCACTATGTTTCAGCATATGCTACAGCCTGGTGTTTCAGCATCTTCTCACAGCGGTATTTCAGCTTAAGACTCAGCACTATGTTTCAGCATATGCTACAGCCTGGTGTTTCAGCATCTGCTCACAGCGGTGTTTCAGCTTAAGACTCAGCACTATGTTTCAGCATATGCTACAGCCTGGTGTTTCAGCATCTGCTCACAG
>ML782776.1:85425-101595 GCA_009831015.1 Picea engelmannii
ACTTCGACCCTGGAAAAACCCACAAGGGGAAAACCAGTTTGAGAGGGATTTGTATTATTTATGAGCTTCTGAGAAATTCTTTTACAGCATATTCATCTTCAGATATTTACACAAACTTATCTGGACATTCCTGTAGCTTTGCTCCTCAATTTATGAACCAGAAATTCGTACAACAGTACATCAATTAATGTTGTATGGACTGTCACGAAATTTGTGCCAAAACTCTGCTAAGACGGTATGGACTGTATGGAAATACACTCAGAAATATATTACAGCAATTACCTCAATTTATGTGCCAACAAATGTTGTATGGCAGCCTTGGAATGCATGCCAATACTCTCAGAAATTGCAGCTGCTATCCTCCTCAATTTCTGTGCACATTACATGTTGTATGACCTCCACAAATCCGTACGGTACGGCATGTTCTTCCTTGTTGTTTGAAATCCGTACTTCTCTTTGCTTTGGGATGCGTTCTCTCCTTCAGCAAATGTTGTCTCTTTTCTCATCTTGACCTCTCTCTTGCTCTTTCTTGTTCTCTCAACAAGAATACTGCAACTTTCTTGTTCTTGGCATCTCACCAAGAACCTCTTGGCATCTCACCAAGAATCTCTTGCTCTCTCAACAAGACTGTTGCTGCATCAACTTCTCTTTCTCTTGGCATCTCACCAAGAGCCTCTTGGCCTCTCTCAACAAGAATTTTGTTGCATCAACTTCTCTTGCTCTTGGCATCTCACCAAGAGCCTCTTGGCCTCTCACCAAGATTTCTTCAACTTCTTTCTTCTTACCCAAGAATGGGTGCGCCCACTTGCCTTAATCAACCTCATGAGGGAAGGTGAGGAGTTTTCTAATATAACGGCTGAGATTAGATTAGATGGGTGGCTGAGATTTGGTGTCTCTTCACTCACCCTCACTTTAATCATAAAGTTATCTTTTAATTTGCATCTCACAAATTAATTTGACTAAGACCCACATTCGGCAATTTCTCCCCTTAGGCGCCTAGGGAAGATAAACACTTGCCTTGGTACTTCATTTTAATTAAAAAATTAACAATGAGTAAATTCTTGCTCCTCCTCACAGGATTGGTAACCTTCATCAAGACCCTTCTCCTTAACCTCTTATTGATCGATGTCTTGCTCCAAACCTCTCAAGGTCTCTTCAACAGGGGTCTCAAGGGAGGACACTCCCTTGGGAATATCTGCGGTATTTTTAGGCTCACCAACCTCGACTTCTAGAACGAAGGATTGTTGTTTCTTGAACAAGGAAATATCTGCCTCAATTTTGTATAGCCAAGTGACAAATTTCTTAGATTCTTCTAGGAGATTCATCTCTGATAGGGAAACTTATTTGTCTAGTAAAGGCTTTGTTGTAAAGAAAGAGAAGAAATTCGTGTGACGGATGAAGGTTTGTTGGGATTTGTTGTAATATCCTTTCAAATCTATCATGGAATTCCCTAACGGTTTCATTCTCATTCTTCTTTATGCGACCGAATCTGTCTATCAAAATCCCAGGATCCCATTTTTCAAGGAAAACCTTTTCCAACTGATTCATGGATGTAATACTAGCATCAAGGAGGCCATCATACCATCTCCTTTATGAAGAGTAGCAAAGAAAAGTTGCATTGCTAGGTCTTCAACATCGTCACTGATGGGGTGGAGTTGAAAGAAAGCATAAAAATCACGCATATGCTTATTAACACTCTCTTCATCATTACCAACGAATTTAGGGAGCCATTTTTCATACCTCGAAGGCATTTGTCGAGGATACCCTGGTATTTTACTCATATCCAAAGGTTTAAAATTTCATGCATCCCATTGAGAATCCATGTTTGGCTTAACCATTAGTGGAGTTGCCAGATAATCCTTCTAGGGATCATCAAATGGAAAAGAGGAAATCACCCTCAGTGGAGTCACTAGGTAAGCTTAATAAGATAAAGGCTTTGAAGGGAAGGCTTACCGAAAATTGTCATATTTGAGGAGAATTGACTCAGTGTTCCCCGACAACAACACCAAAATGTTATCGCACAATTTGTACTTTCCCAAAATCCAAATTCAAGTGAACAATAAATTGGCGTAACAAGAGGTTGTCTATCACTGTCACTTAAACAAGACACCTCTTTCTCTTTAGGAGTAGTACCCCAGGGGAGACGTCCCCAGTGACCTGGGGGTTTGAGAAGGATAAGGTAAAAGTATCAATAAAGTCCCACCGCTCTCACAGGTCACTCTGATCAAAAAGTCCCAAAGGTTTTAATAAGATGAAGAAAAGTTATATTTAAATGTACCTGCCCAGAACAAGACAACACGAAAAATACTATTTTCAAGTACCATATGATGTTAGTGCTTCATAAAACCATGGACTTTTATAAAAAACACAAGCTGATATAAAATATGAAGCAACAGAAGTATTTATAACAGCAATGTATATATAGCAATAGCTTCACAATTATGCCTCAATAAAGCTTCAATAATGACCAAAAATGATAACATAAACTTGGCAAAACGCTGGTATTTGTCAGAAGCAATGAAGGCAATGTAAAATCAGCTTTAAAACTTTCTTTTAAGATGATTTTGTTGTTGTTATATATGGTTGTAGCAATATTTTGCAACAGCAACAAAGTAGTTAGTAGGTTAGTCTATTTTAAAGTTAGAAATAGTTAGTATAGGTATTTAGAGTAGATGGTTTAAGTGTTGTCTCAATCAATCAATCACTTGCAAAGTGTGAACTAGTGCCTTTTAGGGTAAATGGAGTCAAGATTGCAGCGGAAATTCTTAGAGGAAAACACAAATGATAATAGGTGATATAAAGGAAGAAGGAGGATGGTAGAAGTGTTAGTAAACTAAGGCCTCGATCATCCAAAACCCTAGAAGGAAAAGTTGCTAGGAAGTAGGTAACCCTAGGCCCTAGTGATTTTCCTTCTTCTTTAGGTCAAGCTTGAAATAAAAGTATGAAATCTTAATGAAGCAATAGTAATAGAGTGCTACTAAGGTAGGGCTCTAGTATATCCTTCAAGGGAGGTGTCTTCTAGCAAAGTCAAGTAGGTGAAGAGTTATTAAGAAAAGGACAACAACATGTGCTTTTCTCCTAGGGTTTCACACTAGCAATTTCATAATCTTATAAATGAACAAGTAAATACACCATAACCATTCAAAATAAAGAAGGATTGCAGATTTCTACATACTTCACCAAGATTAATCTAGTCACAAACCCTAGTTGAAGACTTTCCACCATGAAAATGCAAAAGATACACCAAGATAAGCTCCCTCCAAGAGTTGTGCACCACTTAGTTCAGCCAATAAACCTCAAAAGAGGCTGAATTTTAGACCTCACAATTGTGTGAGTCAAATATGATGAAAAATATAAGAGATTTTTCCCTTATTTATACAATACAAGTGACCTTTAATTACATTTTAGGTCAAAAAAAGGCCGACATGGCCAGTTTACATCAAAAATCCAATTTTACATAAAATTGACAATTAAAACCCTAACTTTATCTTTTAGGGTTGACGTCATGCCCCTCCTAGTGTGACATTGGTCCCCTTATTGGAACGCTAGGCCTCCAAAGTGAAACGTTAGGGCTCAAAACCCCTCAAAAACTTCCACACGTTTCAACCAAGTCGTCCTCGTGCCTAAAACCCCAACTAGATGACATCAAGGCTCAGAATGATGATGTCAGGGGCCTTCAAAGGCCAATTTCATGGTGGGAGGGAAAGACCCCCCTAGTTCCAGGCCTGCCAAAGTGCCTATGGTGGAACGTCCTCCCTTTTCTCTGGTGCAAGCCTCTGGTATCCCTCTGCCCTCGGCTGGGGTCTCAGCATCCATCTGGTGGGATTTAAGCCCCATGGAGGTATGATCTAATCATCTCCCCATATGTACCTGTATGTTGGGAATGGTCATGTACCAACAAAAATTATGCCCTCCATGGGCTCATAAGTCACGGGGATCATATCAATGTCAATCACATCTAATAATCAAGTTACCCAAACATGTCCATCAAACTTGCCTTTACCCAGACAAATGCTCAAAGACGTTATGTTATTTAACAAGCTAGGTTTGAAGAGGGTCTCGGGATGTCCTATTGGGATAATCCTCCTCAAGTGTGGGGTGTTTCCAGGTAAATACCAATCTAGGTCATGTAAATGCATGAGATGGTGTAGGGGATGTTTGGGCATGGGGTGCAGTGATAACAAGGAAATGTAGGTCTTACCTATGGGTCCCTCTGTAAAGAGTGAGTTTCACCTTATCATGGATGCAATTGTTTCCTAGCCCATTCAATACCTTTGTACTCTTTGTCTTATTTCTTTTTCTTTCAAGATAATATCTGGAGGACACTTCCCTGGCGTGGTGACCAGTGGTGACAGCGTTACCTACACGCATTTCACGGAGATGAGAAGGTTGGCTCGTGTTGAGACCCCCTTTCTCTTTACTATGCCACCAAGAACCACTACCCTGACATGGTGACCAGATGAATAGTAGTGTCATAATGCTACATGCCCATGGACCTAATAGGTTGGCTCATGATGAGACCCCCTATCCACCAACTAGGTCTTGAGTTTTATTTTATTTTATGGCTCCCCCCGTTTTCTTGCTGAGAAGCCTTTTATTTCTTTCTTGTGGATCCTTGGGTGAAGCATATCAAGGTTTCATCTTGGATTTTAACTTTTTCCATCTACTTTTACCCTATGGTCCTTTAGCCCTTTCTTCCCACAAGGCAAGGTACAGCCCTTACTAGCTTGGCAAACCCAATGCTTGAACCAATGTAGGGGATAGATGAGAGGGAAAATGATGAAAAGTGATACGTATGGAAGGAATGGACGATGAAATTTCATAGACCCACCTAGTGGAAACTCATCCCTAAGGGAACCAACTTATTGGGGCACTCTGTCATCCCCCCAAGGCATGGACAAGTTAAAATGCATAATTTCCAAGAAAACATCATGAAACAAAAGAGAATTCAATGCACATATTCAAATGTTTTGATAATCAAAGTGACACATACCATGATACTCGGACTCATTACCTCATGGAGCAAGACCCACTGCTACCTCAGAACCAGGCCGATGGGATGGATGTTGTTGTTTCTGATAGATAGGAGGTGGTGAAGAAATGGGCCCTCCAGGGCCAAGCTCAAGTCAATATGGCTCTCGGTACTCCATGTATAGGACTTGTGGGCCTTGAGACATAATCTACTTAGTTATCCCTAGGATAGGGCTTGAGACATAATCTACTTAGTTATCCCTAGGATAGGGCATAACATGCACAAAACACAAGCGAATCGATCATCATGATTTTCCCTTGGTGAAGGAAGCGTAGGACCCTAAAGACCGACGAGACAACTACAGTCATCTCGTAGAACCAAGGACGCTCGAGTAACATATTGTACTCAAGAGGTGCATCGACAACCTCCACATCAACATAGATAGTCTTACCACCTAACTCGATGGTTAAGGCGGTGATTATTCCATGGGGTTGGAACATGTGTCCATAGAATTATTTCAATAGTGTTGCAGATGTGTTGAGCTTAAGAGAGCCAAGGGCCTTCCAACAAGAAATAGACATGATGCAAGTAAAGGCTCCTTCATCCACCATTGTCTGATAGATTGTTTTCCCCAATGATCGCACTATGATCTGAAAGGTAACCTGATGGGAGAGCCTATGAGTAACCTGAGAGGAATCAAAAGTAATCAAACTCGAATCCAAGGTATCAAAACCGCCTATGGTTGACAGTAAGGCTTTCCGCTGTGTTGGGAAGCTTTGGAGGACTTCAAGCATAGACATGGCACATAGTGCCTAGGACAAGTATTCCACAATAGTATAGTTGTGGGTGGCCTGTGTGTTTGGATTATGCATCGTGCGTCGAAGAAATCCCTTTGGGCACCGAAGCAGTGCGTCAAAGGATGGCTTCTCAGTATGAAGAGGGCCACCAGGCTGGGAAGAGGATGTTGCTTCTGGTGCAACATGATAAGGCTCACGAATGTCGTAATTCTTGGTTCGTGTTTTCAAGTTGATTGTTTGGTCACACATTAAAATGGAAGCATTCGAGGAATACCACTCATAGTGAGGGGTTCCTGCCATACCCCCTTGAGGAGGGGCGGGATTTGTAGCAACCATGTTTTGAGGTTGAGGGGGGGAAGGATGGGTTAATACAATAGGTTGTTGGGGGGACCACTATTGCGCCAACTATTTGTGGACCTCATCCTTCCGAGGACAATGGTGAGTAGGGTGGTCCTCCCCACATATCATGCAGGGAAAATGACTCTTCTTTTTCTCCTTAGTTCTTCCCTCCTGGGTGTTTTAGGTGGAGGTGATCCCTTTCTCATTATTGGAATTACTTTTCTTGTTCCTCTTTTTCTTTCCTTCAGGTTGTTAAGGATTCCTCGGTTGTGTGGTGATGGCATGAACCAACAACTTCACCCTTTCGTCATATAGTTTTGAATACTTTGATTCGGCTGCATATCTGGCCTCAGATCAACAATACAAGCACTCAAATTTCCTTTTCCTACAACACTAAATTGGGCTTTGTCATAGATAATTTTGCGTGGAAACACCACTACGTGGATATACTTCTGCATGGAAGGACCGACAATATCTATTGCAGACAACTCTACACGGAATTCAACAAACAATATCGATGTGTCACAAATATTTTAAGGGTTGATTACACTGTGCCAAATCATGACTATCTACTCCTGCGAAGACAAATACTCAATAAATCATTTTAAACAGAGTTTTAGAACTTGGATGTAATTAACTGCACGCGGTCTTTACTGCAAATGTGTACATTAAAATATCCATTGAGAAGATATTGAATGAAGTCAAAGGCATACACTATAAAATTTACACACACAGAATTTAGAGATCTCAATTAAAACATATTAGAATTACATTGGTTCTTTTGGTTGCTCAAACCTTAAACATACAATACGTGAATCACTTCACACGGTTCTTTGTTTCACCTCCATCTATCCAACCTCTTGTCAAATCTCCCTCACACTTTCTCCCCTCTAATTCTTACAAAACATCCAATATATATTGAGCCCTCGGATAGCTCACAAACAAATAAATCCCGAGCTATCTTAACAAATGTCTAAACTATAGATTTTCTCCTAAGGTTTAGCAACAGATTTAACACCTATCAAAAAAACTCGACACCTAGAAAACAAACTCAACAAAAATGTCTTCTAGAGACATTTCGTAATTATTACAAATTTAAATAAGAAATTAGGGAACCAACTCCCTTGGTAAATGGTTATTGACCCATGTGGTCAATTCTCTATTTTACTGTCAGATGCTCCTGCATCAAACTCTCGAGGAAGAAAAGAATTGTTCATTGGGTCTTCAAGGTATACTCCATACTTGGAAATTTTTGTTGTTGTCACCCAAGTAGCATCCTTCGCTGGTTGACCTTTCATTTAACCCGGTATTGGAAATAATCTTTGCCTCTAATCTTCTTCAGTACCTTCACAACCAATATTGTCTCAATCTCCTTTTGCACTATTTTGGGTAGTTGTTCTTTCCATCCTATTGTATGATCTTCATCACTTACATGTTCATCTGCTGAAACATCCTTTGTCTCCTTGAAGGGATACAAATTTGCAACATTAAAGATTGGAGAAATTTCAACACCACTTGGAAGTTCTATTTTGTATGCATTAGAAGAAAATTTAGTTAAAATTTTACATGGTCCAATATTTTTAAGGTTTAAATTGTTATATGTCCCTGCAGGAAAACTCTCTTTCCTCAAATATTTATGACCAAGTCACCAACCTCAAAATCCATTGGTCTTCTATTCATATCTTCTCTCTACTTATACGTGTGGTTTCTGTCTTGCAATTTATGTTTGACCCTTTCCTGTGACTCTTGCATACTCACTACAAAATATTCACCATCAACACTCCTTAATTCCTTTTTCCTAAATTCCTCAACTCATACTCTCCCCTAGGATGCATTCCATACAAAATCTGGAATGAAATCATCCATGTGCTCCTATTTGGTGAGTCATTATATGCAAACTTAGCTTGAGCAAGTATCTAATCCCACTTCTTAGGGTTCTCATTCACAAGGCTTCTCAAAATATTTCCCAGACTTTTGCTTACCACCTCTGTGGGTGATAGGCTGAGCTAAAAGTGAGATTAGTACCAAGCTTATTTCATAAGGTTCTACAAAATTGTCCCACAAATCTAGTGTCTTTGTCATAAGCTATTCTTTTGGGTAAACCATGCAATCTAACCACTTCTCTAAAGAACAAATTTGCAATATTTGTTGCATCACTAGTTTTTGTACAAGGAATAAAATGTGCCATTTTTGAAAATATATATACCAAAACATACATAGAATCGTTACCTCTCTGTGTCCTTGGCAATCTCAAAACAAAGTCCATAATAATTTCATCCCATGGCCTGCTTGGAATGGGTAATGACTGATACAAAATTGTATTCTCAATTCTCCCTTTAGCATGCTAACAAATTATGCACTTATCCACAAACTTCTTCACTTGATTCTACATACCTGGCCAATAATAAAAATAATTTACCTAAGAAAAAGTTTTATCCTGGCCAAAATGTCTTCACAATCCTCCACGGTGTTTCTCTTTGATCAGGTTCTCCCTCATTGAACACTTAGGTATGCACACCTTATTGTTCTTGAACAACAATTCTTCATGTAGCATGTAGTCCAACCACTGACTCCTATTGCTGGAAAATAGATTTTCACAAGCTGCATAAGCATCTTTGAAGTCTACATCATCTCGATACATTTTTGTTAAACCATCAAGTCCTAAAGTGATAACTTGACATTCTTGCAAAATTAAATTAATCCTACTCAATGCATCAACAACTTTATTTGCTTTACCACCTTTGTGTTTAATCACAAAGGAAAAACTCTGTATAAATTCAACCCACTTAGCATTTTTTTTATTCAGTTTTGGTTGACTACTTATAAATTGTAATGCATAATTGTCAGTGTACAGAACAAATTCTTTAGGCATGAGGTAATGTCTCCATTTCTTCAGTGCCTACATAATTGCATAAAACTCCTTATCATAAGATGAATATTTTCTTTAGCCTCATTCAGTTTCTCACTAAAATATGCAATTGGTATTTGTTCCTGACTCAATATAGCTCTTATTTCAATCTCATTGGCATTAGTCTCAACTTGGGAAGATTTATCAAATTCTGGCAAAGCTAACACAGGTTGTTTGGTGATATTTTTCTTCAAAATTCAAAGTTTTCGATCAATTGCCACTATCCACTTGAATGGTTGTTTTTCCTCCTTAATAGTCTCAATAATTGGAGATAATAAATGACTGAAATTTCTGATAAATTTCCTATAAAAACTTGCTAACCCATGGAAACTTCTCACCTCAAACACACTTCATGGAGTAGGCCAACTTACTATTGCTTGAACATTTTTTGGATCCATCTTTAAACCATCCTTAGATATCATAATCCCAAATATATCAGCTCATTCTTCATATAATTGCATTTCTTCAAATTAACCAGCAACGTGTTTTCATGTAAGGTACTCAAAACCATCTTGAGGTGTCTCAAATTTTCTTCCTTCATTTGACTATATATCAAGATATCATCCAAATATACTATTACAAATTTCCCAATAAATTATTTCAAAACCTCATTCATTAATCTCATGAAAGTACTTGGAGCATTTGTGACCCAAAAGGCATCACCAACCATTCATACAACCCACTATTAGCTTTGAAAGTTGTTTTTCATTCATCCCCTTCCTTGATCCTTATTTGATGATATCCACTCTTTAAATCAATCTTTGAAAATACTTAGCACCACTCAAACAATATAATAGATCATCAATACTAGGTAATGTAAATATGTACCTTATTGTGATCTTATTTATTTCTCTTAAATCAATACACATATGCCATCCTCCATCTTTCTTTGGGCTAAGTATTGTTGGAACAACACATGGACTCAAACTCTCCTTTATCAATCCTTTATCCAAGAGCTCTTGCACCTGCTTCTTTATCTCTTCATTATCTTGAGGTGACATTCTATATGTTGTTTTGTTAGGTAAAATTGCTCCTAGAATTAAGTCATGGCTAATACTCCTTATATAGGGTAATTCATTTGGAAAACCATCAACTATAATATCAACAAACTCATCCAACATAGCTTTAACTTTTGTAGGTAAATCATCTAAATTGGTACTTGTAAGTATTACCTTGGGTTTGTCAATCAAAGAAAAATGTACCTCCTCTTTCTTGACTTTTCATAGCAGTTCCTTTCCACTCATCAGCAACACACTAGGACCAACTTCTTCTTTGGCTCCTTCATCCTGCAAAGGCAACAATACATGCTTGTGTCCATCTTTTTCTAGAGAATAAGTGTTCCTCCTACCATCATGAATATATTTTCTATCATACTGCCACGACCTTCCCAACAAAACATGCCAGACATCCATAGGCAATTTGTTACATAATATATCATCCTTGTAGCTACCAATTTAAATTTCCACCTTACATTTCTCATTCACCAAAACTTGATGTCCTTTCTGCAACCAAGACACTTCGTAGAGAGTGGGATGCATTGTCCTCTTCAGTTCCAACTTCTCTACCATTTCAATGGAAACCAAATTATCTATGCTACCACTATCAATAACAACTTTGCAACACTTACCTCCTGACTTGCATACAATCCCGAATAGACTTTTCCTCTAAGATGGTTCTTTAGCTTCCTTCTCTGATTCGATCAGAACTCTTTTCAGCAACAATCATTCCCCTACCTCAAGAACTTATTATATTGTGGCTACATTCACATTCTCTTCTTTAGCTTCTACAATATTTTCATTTCTCTGACCCGTTGATTTATTTTCTAGACAGTCCCATGACATATGGCTTATATTTCCACAGGTATAACATATAATTTCTCTGCCTCTGCCTCTAGAGAAAAATCTTTTGCCTCTCGATTCTCCACCTCTTGATGATTGACTACTTGAGCTTGAGCTTTTTCCTTCATCTCTTGTAGTATGAAATCTCCCTATGTTATTGGATTGTCCTTTGCCTCTTGTTGGACATCTTCCTTTGTTCTTTTGGTTATGTTTTCTGGTCAGCTTCTCCTCTACCTTCAAAGCTACTTGATAGGCATCCTCAAGTGTCTTCAGGAACAAAATTTTAATTGCATCTTGTATATCATATCTCAAGCCATTAATATACCTAGCAACCTTTTCAACATCTTCTTCAATGTCACCAGCTCTAATTCTCAATCTCTAAAATTCTTATGTATACTCTTTCACATTCATAGCCTTATGTCTGAGATTTTGTAACTATCTGAACAAATTTAGTTGGTAATCCTTAGGCATGAACTTGTTTTCTAACTTAGCAATCATCATGTCCCAATTATTAATCTTGGCTTTACCTTTTTGGTTCCTGTCAGCTTGCAATTCACCCCACCATAAAGTTGCATGACCTTTTATCCTTGTCACTGCATACTTTACCTTCTTTATTTCATCTACATCTTCATAATCAAAGTATTTGTCCAGGGCATTAATCCATTCAATCAATTCTTCGACATTCAGGTTGCATTCATACATTGGTACCTCTACCTTTGGTCTAGCACCGACCTTTGTGACTACCCTTATCAATCATTCTTCTGTTGTTTCTTATTCTTCCTTTTCTTCAGACGTTGTTGCTTCTTCACTTGCGTTGATATCTATTGTATTAAGTTCCCTCTTCATGGAAGTCTCCATTCCTTAAATCCTTGCTCAGTGTTGTCTCACCTCCTTTTGCAATTCCACATTTGCAACTGGTATGCTTCAACCCCTTCTCCTAGGCGACATCTTCTCTTTCTTTAAGAGCCCACTTACTATGTAATATATGATACCAAAAATGATGGAGTGAACCACCAACTTCACCCTTTCATCACAGATTTTGGAATAATGTGTCAGCAACTAACATTCGGCTACTTATCTAGCCTCGGATCAACAATACAGATGCTTGAATTTCCTTTTCCTACAACGCTAAATTGCACTCTGTCATAGATAATTATGTGCAGAAACACCACTGCTTGGATATACTTCTATGCAGAAGGACCAATGAGATATGTCCCAGACAACTCTGCATGGAATTCGACAAACAATAACGACGAGATCCGTCACAGAAAACTCTGCACAAATTTCGACAAACAATACCGACGCAATTTGTCACAAGCAACTTTGTGCGAAATTCAACAAACAATATCGATGTGTTGCAAGTATTTTAAGGGTTGATTCCACTATGCCAAATCATGATTGTCTACTCCTGCAAAGACAAATACTCGGAAAATCATTTTAAATAGAGTTTTAGAACTTGATTGGAATTAACTGCATGCGGTCTTTCCTACAAATGCATACATTAAAATATCTAGAGACAAGTTATTGAATGAAGTTAAAGGCATACACCAACAAATTTACACATGGAGAATTTAGATATCTCAATTAAAACATATTAGAAGTACATTGGTTCTTTTGTTCGCTCAGACCTTAAACATATAGCACACAAATCACTTCACACGGTTCTCTATTTCACTTCCATCTATCCAACCTCTCATCTAATCTCCCTCACAATTGCTTCACTCTAATTCTTACAAAACATCCAATATATCTTGAGCCCTCGGAGAGCTCACAAACAAACAAATCCCTAGTTATCTTAACAAATGTCTAAACTAGAGATATTCTCCTAAGGTTTAGCAACAGATTTAACACCTATCACAACAACTCAACACCTAGCAAAAAAACTCAACCAAAATGTCTTCTAGAGACATTTCATAATTATTACAAATTTAAATAAGAAATTAGGGAACCAACTCCCTTGGTAAATTGTTATTGACCTGTGTGGTCAATTCTCGATTTTACTATCAAATGATCCCTCATCACGTGGACTACACCGAATTCACCTCGGAGGTCTGAGTAGGACCCCAATAGTTTGAGCACTAGTACCAAAAGTTGACGGGTGTGACTTAATGGACATTTGACCCATCTGATCAGCTAACTAGTTTACATAGGCATGTGAAATAGAACCAACCACACCATCGAGATGAAGTCTTGGGTTTGGTTTCTTTGGATCAGTCAAGGACCGAGGAGCATTTGGGATGATATCATAAAGTGTACCTAATTGCAAATAGATCAAGTCTAGGTGTTGGGCATGCAAAATGGCATGCTCCTCAATGGTTTCCCCGACCATAGCTGCATCTTTGGAAATGGGTCGTTGGAGGGACTTTGTGAACCACACCATAAGGATCTTGTCTTGAATTTGAGTCTTAATCATCCTACGTCTTCGTCTGCACTCATGTATATGATTGGAAATGTGACTAGCATTATCTTGATGCAGTGAAGTCAAGAGCTTAGTTCCTATCTCATACCGAATGGGAAATTTTTAATGCGTTAAGAATGTCATTGCCAGGTCATTGAAGCTTTTAAAGGAACAGCCTTTTAATTCAATGTACCATTTGGTAGCATCTCTGGTCAAGGATCTATGGAAAAGACACAGCCTTACACTATCATCCATCAACGAGTTGGATGAACACCATAAATGGTATGTGATGATGTGTGTGGAGGGGTCCTCTCATGTCTTTCCATCGAATTTTGGAATATCTAATGGAAACTTGGAAGGCATTGTTGGAAATGTTGGGTCATGGGAAATAGGGTCATTTGTTAATCGTGAAAATTCCTGTAAATCTAATATTGTGAGGAAAGGAAATGGCGCAAATGAATGTTGGGAGGGATGTGAAGTCTTTGTTGTCCCAGACGAACCTTGCGGTCCCCCTATATGTGTATTGTGGAAGGTTGAGGGGTTATAGGAGAGTGATTTCCCCCATGAATGGTGGCACTTTATTAAGTTCCAAAGACCTGAATACAAAATCACCACTACAAATATACAAGAACAATATGCAAAATCTTCTTTATTATTATTAAACCCTTAGGGTAGGGCAACACCGTACAATGGATCCTATTATGGAAGGGATCCTCTCATGTTCACTTGCTTCTTCGAGGGGGCATCCTCCTATTGAGCTACCAATCCAAATACAATAATTCTCTTCATATCCCATTTCATTGCTTGAACCTCTTTATATATTGCTACCATCACCTAAGAACATTCAAGAGGAGGAATCTTCTAGAAGTAAAACCTTCTAAGAAGTCCTCTTACATGTATTATATCTAACTACTCATTTATTATATCTAACTACCATAGTGGGCCTTATTTAATAATATAGTGGACCTAGTCCACCTTACATTGAATGGCCTCCACTATTATCACTATGGGCCCTCTAGACCCCCCCCACTACCTCTCTGGCTACCTTACATTTCATCCCCCTTATGAAAGTGTTGTCATCAATGCTTGATGTACAACCATATACCAGGGTCCCATGGATAAGTGTGGACCATAGTGCTGAAGTAGACTAGACAACCAAGGTCCCATTGAGAAATGGAAGCCACCATGCTGAAGTAGTCCAACCACCATTGTAAACCAGGGTCCCATGTCCAAGTGCTCATGTGAACTCCACATGGAAGATATTGGCACCCAATAACCAACTGAAAATGATGCTTCCAATACTGACACCTATCATGTGGATCCAAATAAGAATATCCAACCACATAGTGGGAAAGGGTCAACGTTGAATCTGGAAGGAACAATACCATTGTAGAATATGTAGGCTGGACGCTAGTAATCATAACTAGCTATTGATGTGGGACATTAATGTTCTCTACAGAAGGTGGAGTAGAGTCATCAAATAAAATATGGAAGTGGTTATCATCCCAAAAATGACAACTATCCATATACCAATCATCGCAATCAACATCAAGATCATACCAAGCATATATTTCTTAATTATACTCATCCTGGATGTCCGCCATAAGAAATCTCTCCTGCATGATATCTAATGAATCTTGAATACTATGAAAACTATCATTGAGGCCATCTCCAAAGGCATCTAATTTGTCATACAATTGGGATTTGAATGCCTCAAGAATTTCTTTGAGGGTGTGAGAGGAAATAGCCATCTGATCACCCTATAAAATCTTCGGTCCCACATCCGTCACAAAAAAACCCAAAAAATAGAACAATAAGTTACGGCAGAAAATCACGGTTTTTTTCTGGAAAAACCCTAAAAAACTGTTGAATTTAAAATGCCCTTAACTTGACTTCCCGGACTCCGTTTCGGCTATTTATTTTTTTTGAAATTGGGTGAAATTGTGAGAGGAACACAGATCTGTAACTTGTTTGGGAAAATTCGGCCTCCCGCTGCTAAAGAAATTAAAATTAAACAATAATAATAATAATAAATAAAAATAAAAATTGCGTCGCCTTCCACGGAAAAAACCCTGAAAATTTGCAGATTTTAAAACTTCAATATATTGACTTCCCGGACTCCATTTCAGACGATTTTTTTTTTCAAATTGGGTGTTTTTCTGAAAGGAACTCGGATCTACAACCTGTTTTTGCAACTTTGTCACATAAATATACCAAAATTTTCTGGAATGTCGCGGCCCTCTTTTTTCTTCTCCGAAAAAAAAAAATCTGCAAAAATAAAAAACATTTGCCCATAATGTCTGCCAAGGAAAGTTCTTTGATACCACTTGTTAAGAACCTGATAACTGAATACAAAAGCACCACAATAGATATAGAAGAACAATATGCAAAAACTCGTTTATTACTATCAAAACCCTTAGGGTAGGGCAACACCATACAATGGATCATATTATGGAAGAGATCCTCTCATGTTCACTTGTCTCTTCGAGGGGTCATCCTCCTATTGATCTACAACTCACAATACAATATTTCTCTTGATGTCCCATTACATTGTTTGAACCCCTTTATATAGTGCTACCATCACCTAAGAACATTCTAGAGGAGGAATCTTCTAGAAGTAAAACCTTCTAAGAAGTCCTCTTACATTTATTATACCTAACTACCCATTTATTATATCTAACTACCATAGTGGGCCTTATTTAATAATACAGTGGACCTAGTCCACCTTACATTGAATGGCCTCCACTATTATAACTATTTCTCAATGGGACCATGGTTCTCTAGTCTACTTCCACATTGTGGTCCACACTTATCCATGGGACCCTGGTATATGGTTGTACATCAAGCGTTGAGGACAACGCTTTCATAAGGGGGATGGGATGTAAGGTAGCTAGAGAGGTAGTGGGGGGGGGGGGGGG
>ML782776.1:101645-113352 GCA_009831015.1 Picea engelmannii
GTATTGTGAGTTGTAGCTCAATAGGAGGATGCCCCCTCGAAGAGACAAGTGAACAGGAGAGGATCTCTTCCATAATAGGATCCATTGTATGGTGTTTCCCTACCCTAAGGGTTTTGATAGTAATAAAAGAGTTTTTGCATATTGTACTTCTATATCTATTGTGGTGATTTTGTATTCAGTTATTTGGTTCTTAACACACTTCCAAGAGCATGACTACTCCCAAAACCAAACATGCCCCCAAGGGGGAATGTGGACCCTCTAGAAAAAATATTCCCAGTATTAGCCCTAGGGAAGAAAATCCCAAGACCGAATGTGGTAATGAAGGGAAAACCTCCCCATGGTAAAAAAATTCCCCCAGGGGATGTTCCCTGAGGGAAATGTGTACTAACCCATGGAAATTTGAAACCTACAGAAGTATTGTTTCCCCCAGCCTGACTAGGGACAGCCCCAAAACCACTAGACATATTCCATCCAAAAGGTACGCCCGCACCTAATGATGTTGGGTCGCTCAAAGGATTGGCGGAGGTGGAAGGATTTCCGCTTTCCATGCTCAAACCAAAGCTTATCCCCCCACTGAAAAATAATTTGGAAGTGGGAATTGATGTGGAGGGGATGGGCGTAGGGACGTCAAGTATACTAACGGATAGAAAGGATGAAATAGTTGGTGTCTCCCAAATCGAGGGACTAGTAAATAATGGTATGGATGGTGTAGGTCCAATGGAGCCGAGGGGTGGCAACGTGGACATCACCGATATGCCCTCGGGGGAATTTCCCCCAGGCCCATTTGAGGATGGTCTCGTAGGATCATCTACGCTATATGAAACACTTGTTCCAGACATGGTGGGAGGATCACTAAACAAAGAAGAGGGTTCACTAAAAATCTCTCTCACTTGGATAAGTAGAGGTGCATTTGGTTCAGTCAAAGGAGGGTTGAAATTCAATGGAGGACCTTCGTCTACCACTTCCACAACCAAATCAGTCTCTTCAAACCAAATATAAGACCCTTCAAATTTCTTATCACTTATTTCACATCGCTTTAGAGGTGGTTGCACCTCCGTAATAATCTCAATTCCTCATAGCCGATGGGATTGGTGAGGTAGTTCAACCACGGTGAATATACTATGTTAAAACCAAACACAATTCAAACTAAGGCCGACCTAGAATCAAACTCAAAGAGCACACCCCTAATCAAAACTAGGATAATAAAAAGAAAACCAATGGGCTCAAGTGCCTTATGAAAACCAACATTATAGGGGAGATGAAGTCCCCACAAGATTGGCTAGCAAAGGTGTGAGGAGCAGTTATGATTATCTACATGAAACAATCCTAACCGGTGCAAGTACCCTTTATTGAGGTGGGAACCCTCCGGGAGAACTGATACCATGAACGAATGCATGTCCCACATGCAGTCACCTATGTGGCTCCCTAGGAAAGGTCACTAAGGCTACCACCTAACATTCAATGGTTGAGGGAATATTCGTAATTCTGACCGCACGTAAGGGAAGGGTAACTAAGCCCAGAGCTCCAAAGGTGTTAACCAACAGAACCCATGTATACGTAATGATCGAAGCAGTATCACAAAAACCAAAACAAGCAAAGAGGGGTAATCTCCCTACTTGCCCCAATGCGAGTTCGTGCTTAACTCATGTGTTAGAGGAGGCTCCTGACACACTAGTTGCAAGAATGGATTTTAATGCTCTTTAATGACTCCTAAGTTGTGTTTCGTGGCCTTGGAGAGTTTACTCTCCAATCCTATTCCAATGCCATAAGCCTAGCTACTGTTGATTCACAATAAAGAAAAGTGTCTAATAAATTTTAGATTACACATTTTATTTTTAAGGTTATTTCTTAAGTCCAAGGGTGACGGATGAAATTTTTGTGATGTTTGGACTCTTGACCCAACCAAGCAATGCAAGAATGATGATGCAAATTTTTCTCTTCAATGAAATCCAACTATGGGAGGGGAAGAGATTTTCCTTTTCCTTTGAAAATCTAACAATAAATTCACACATACCAAGTAACCAACAAACACTTCATATCTGAAACCAAACAATGCTCCTAATGCATTCTCTTTACTAATGCTTCAAAAGAAAATCTAGCATGCAACAAATTTTTTTGTGTTTTTTTCCAATTGAAATGTAAACAATTCCTGGTCTATGCAAGAACACACAATGTAAATGGAAACCAACAACAAGCAAAGGAGTTGTAGGATATTGGAAATAAGGTCATATCAACCCACCCCAATGTCTCTACTAGGATCTCACCCAAAACTCTCCTAGGAGGGTAGATCTACTGATGAACAATGGTTATACAAGGACAAGTAAAACAACCAATGACAAAAACTACTAGATCTTCTCAGATATGTTGGGTTCTATGCCCAACCTCAATGAAATTATCGAACATAAAGAGACCCTATCCAAGAAATGAAAACAAACCACACACAAGCATTCAAGAAACCAGCTGATGGTAAAGTATGTGACAAAAATCAGTTAAATAGAGACAAAACAGGTTCAGGACAGACAACTGCAGAACACTCTTGATCAGAGGACATACCTAACACCAAAGGATTTGGTTTTTCTCTACAATTCTGCAGTTTTTGCATATCCTCGTGAGACACAGGTGAACTATCCAGCGATTATCATTGTGGGACCCCAGTTAATCAACCAACGATGATCTATAAAAAAAATATTTTTTGGGAAAAAATGATATGTTTGAGATCTATATTAGATCTATCAGATCTACCAGATCTAGGCTTTGAAACAATTAAAGGAATAATACCAAGCAGACACAATCAAACGGAGGGAATGATTGGCCAACAAACTCAAACTAGAGAACAATTATTCCCCAATGGAGTCGTCAATTATTTTATGGGATAATATCTCACATGGATATCACGGAATAATTAGCAAGATCTCCCTAGGATTAGCTTATTAATCCTAAACAGAAAGAGGGTCAGACTTCTTATGGTTTTCCTAGATCTAGATTCATTATTACCATAAGGAGTGGTGAATATTTTCATACCTTTCCTCAAAGGTTGTCCTTCGTATCTCCTAGTTGTTGCAGTCCTGAAATTCAATTTCCAAGCTCCACAACCTGCTTCCCGCATAAAAAATACAAGCAAAACCTTCTCTGCATCTCTACTTAGGATTAGAATCCTATAACTAATTTGATTCTAATAATATCTACAATAGCATGAATCATATCTAAACATTTTTTCATCAATCACAAATATTTATAGGGGGGAACCAAATGATCTATTAATAGTCATAAGAAAATTACATCAAAACATACCTTAAATGTTGATGCATGCTCCCTTGACCTCCTTGTTCCTTGCTCCTCCTTTATCTCCTTTTTCAGGCTAGGATTCATTGACTTCTACCTATGGTAGATGGAACATGTACCTCTGTAATTGGACAACATAACATTACTCTAAATTTGTCTCTGCCTTTCCCAAGGCTTGGATTTTTTATATAGCTCTTTGGAGGAGGCTTCGGAGACCTTATAGATATTCTAGAGACCACTAGAGACTCAAATGATGTGAGTTCCTAGGCCCTTGCCACAAATATACAACGCATCCCTCGCCTATCACCTCATAACTCTCTAAATCTAGAAGTTTCAGGAGTCATTGCTTGTTGAACATTGTTGAGGAGAAATGAGCATTACTTGTTGTCCCCTATGTATCCAACGATGATCTCCAAAAGGGGGTTAAACCTTAGGTAAAATGTGTATTTGGTCTTCTATCCTCTTCATGGATTCCCTTCTGGCCTCTAGGGTGGAAATTAAGGTTATAATAGAAGGTATCTGAAATATTGAGAAAGTAAATGTGGAAGAGTTTAGATGATGTGTTGAGGCGTTAGCTAAACCTTCCAACTCATTGTAGTGGAATACATGGCATAGATATGTGGTATTATGGAGTCAATGCAAGGATGCATTATGTAGATTTGGCCATGGGTATTGGCACATTGGTTTATTGGTAATTTTTTATTGCATTACAGCTTGGTATGCTAGATAATTCATGTGTAAGGAATGATAGTTCATTCCATTTAATATGAATAATAGTTGGAAGTGATTGAATTGCTAGTATGGTACAATTCTAAGATCACTTTGTGAGTTGTTGTAAATATGTAATAAAAGTATAATGTGCATGATTAGTAACAATATGTTTGGTTGAATGAAAGTTGAGAAAAATTGTAGGAAGAATGGTCTTGAGTATGGCAATGGTGTAAGACCATTGTTTGTTGCCACAAGAGCCAAAAATTAAGAGAAGGAATCTTGTACTAGGAAATTTGATTTCCTTATGAAACCAATTTGAATTAATAAGTGAAATATCCCATTGTGACTATATATGTGTACAAATCAGAAAATAGCTATTGAAGTTGGAAAGCTCGGGAAGAAGGCTATTGTTAGGACACTAGTACCCTATGATTTCCATAGGGTGCAAATTGCCAATGGGATTCTAGTAGTAAGTTGGTGTTCTCCTTGCACACGAACACCTTGACAAGATGGATAGCCCAAGGGACTATGTGTCAGGAAAGGGGATGTTTGATCTTGGAGGGTGAGTATAGCAAGGAAGAGGCAACTTAATAATGTATATGGCATGGTGGCTAGGATCATGAGGGTGTGTCTAAAATAACAGTAAACTATATTATTTCATGTGGCAACTTGTGAAGCGCGGGATATCCATACATATAAGTATTGCATTATGGTTACAAACTTAATTTTGAATAAATATTACATAGTGGAGTTGAGGACTCCCGAGGAAAATATAATTGCTATGTGATAATGGCTATAACATGTTTTTTTCCATGATGGTTGTATAGGAACAACTTAAGAATGAATATATGAATTGAGTACTTGGATAGAGGAGCACTAGAAGGAAATGGAGATCAAAGACAAAGGCATGGAGTGAGTAAAGTCTAGTGGACTTGTTGTAGCTCAAAAGAAGCAAAGTGGAGCTAGAAGATGCAACATGGGAGACACATCTACAACTGGTTGAAAGTTTGGAGATTCTATTATCACAGTTGGAGTTCTCAAAGCCACGACTCTGAGACTTCTTGTCCAACCTTGTGTTGGAGCCCTAGATGGAAGTGGTACAGCCTAAGGGACTGCAGTTTAGAGAAGGGGGTACACTTCCTTGGGTTGTGGGGAAAGAGAGCTTGTTGGTTGGAATTTTTGTGGGAATTGACAAATTGTGAAAGTTGTTGCAGCTAGAATTCAGGGAGTTGCATCTCTAAGACGTTTAAGTTGGTTTTTGTTAGAGCCCTAGAGGGAAGTGATACAGCCTGACGGATTGTAGATCAAAGAAGGGGGTACACTTCCTTGGGTTGTGAAAACTAATTGGAATGAGATATTGTTTGTTGGAACTGTTGTAAGAGTTACTGAAGTGTGAACTCATTATGTATGTTTTGGGTCGGAGTGCCTATGTGTACATGTTTTGGGATAGAGTGCCTATGTATATATGTTTTGGGTTGGATATCATGTGTTATATTAGAACGAGGAGCATATATGTTCAATAAAGGTCAGAGAGCCTAGCATTGTAATATGTATGTACACATGTATGGTGTTTCTCACTGAGGATAGTGAAAAAATAAGGGGGGTGGGATGTAATATTCTTGGTTTTAATCCCCGTGAAATATAATATAATTATGTAAATGTGAATTAGGTTAGTGAGCCGATATGTTTGGCTTGGAGAGCTTGTATTGATTTATATGGCCAATGGCCAAGATATGTATTTTGTACATCAAAACAATTAATGAAAATAAAAATCAATGTTGATGGTACGAGAGGGTTGATAACGATGGGGGGCTATGATTCCACAAGAGAGAGGGATGAAGAGGGGTCTAAGGGGTTACCCATTTCTATTACTTCATCCATTTTCATATTAATGTTTATCCCCTTTGAATTATCAAAAGAGATATTAAAGTGATGTAAGAGTGGTAGGTGGGGAAAGGTCAACTGACCAATTTATGACAACATGGGCTTAGTACAACCACTTTTTGGGAAAATTGAGAGTCAAACTTGCATGAGAAGAAAAGGAAAATTGAATGGGTTATTGGTGCGAAAAGGAAATTTGAATGGGTTATTGGTGCAATTTTCACTTGTTGATTTTGGAGAGCAAGAGAGGAGGGGGGTGTTGAGAAGAGCACCAGCCATGCTAGCCATGGAAAGACAACTTGTTGGGTTGAGTTTTATTCTAGAAATAAGGTTGTATGCCTATAAATGATATTTCTTGTTGAGGAAAAGGCTCAAGAGCCTTGAAAGGGATATTGTGGTCACTCCTAGAGCAGTTTCTAGAGCCCATGGTTGTGAGATTCCTAGCCAACTGAGTGCATTGGAGCCCTAGAGGGAAGTGGGAAGGCCCGAGGGACTGTGTGGCAAAGAAGGGGGATCCCATTCATTGGGTTATGTAGGATGAGGGGAAGAGAGTTAATGGATTGGAACTATTGTTGGAGTAGAACTTCGGTTTTTGGCTGTTGAATGTGGAGAGTGGATATCCAAGAGAGCCAGACCTCCTTGTGGACTCATAGCCTCAACTCTGGGGTGAGCTTGTTATTGAGAGAAATGGACTAGCCACGCATATGGTTGGGATGAATGTCCCATGTACACAACCAGTTGGTTCAACAATTAAAAGATAAGCTTTTTGTTGTATTTATCCATGTTTATTCCATTGTGTAAATTATTTAATATGAATGATGTGTGATTGCTTGGTTAATTGCATTCACGTTTTAATTATTATTGTTAAATGCATGTGGAAATTTGTGTGCCTACTACCTTGTGTTAAATTGTATTGTGTTAGCGTGTGTTTATGTGTTTATGGCAGGTTGGGTAATCTACATGATACGCATAGGTGCATACTATATATGCTATGAAGACCCAATGTGTACTTCATATGTAAAAGTATCAAGATGTATAACAAATTGTGCACTATAATTCTCGTAATGATAATGATAACAATAATGACAATTGTAATGGTTTTATTGAAGGAAGTAATGAGTTTGTTGCCATTAAGAGCATTGGTGCTTCTATTACAGTTTTATTGCATTGGTGTGTAAATATGTATAAACTGCATCGGTGAGTAAATATGTATAAACCACATCATTTAGTTCAAATGAATACAATGCAACCATATGTTGTAGTGCTGAATTTTTCCACGTTGTAGATATCCAAATGCAACTTCTTGTTTTTTTTACAAAATGTCAATTAATCATCAGAAAATCAAATATGTTTTATAATAATAATGATTTTATAGTGTTTGGATATAATCATAGCATTAATGTATTGTAGTATTCAAACAAACATACCAACTAATTACACCTATATTCATATAACAATGTAAATCATCCATATATTTAATCAACAATGCAACTTTTTACGACAGTGGATAATGCAATAGAATAAGAAATTAATTTTAGTATGTACAAATAAGAGACCCTTTATTATACAAACCGGGACAACAGAAAGGTCCATGATATTCAAAATGTCAATAAATAATTGTTATAGTTATTGGTGACATGTTGCCATCCAATTAGGACAATATGTCCACATTGAACAACATGTTCAGTTTTCATATACAAACATTCCAAAATATGCAACTTGTAACATTCAATTTTAATGATCATCATTCATCACTCGAACTACTATCATTGCTCATGTTTCTTGCATGCCTTGTATCTTCATCATTTACACAATGTATTGTACTTGGGTTATTTGGAATGTTTTGCTAATTGGTTTGAGTTTTACATTGTGCCTCTTCATGTTCCATCTACAAACATAAAAATAAAGTGTAATGAGTATACCTTCATTTGTAATATAATATACATGATTGTGTAAATAAAAAAGAGCACCAATATAGTATCAAGTGCTTCATAATCATTACACGTTCTTTTGAAGCCATTCCTCGTGTCATCTCTCAAGATATATTATGTCGTCCCCACTCCATACTTTGTTTCCTACAAGTTTTTTATGCCATGATGAAGGATAGATATAATCAAATGTTTCTTATCATTCCATTAATTATAAAATAAGGGAAGTAAAACAACATAGTTATTTACAAATTGTTCAATTAACTCGTGATACTCCAACATATACTCACAACCCATAAGTAGTCCAATGTCAACCAAATATTTAGATTGCTCTTATTTGTATGTAAACACCTATTAGAAAATATCCATGGATTATTGTATACTAAATTAAAATATATACATCACAACAAATATGAAATATTAAGTAAGAAAAATGCATTAAGTACTCACAAACTTTGTGATCAACCCTTTTTTTCAATGTCTTATCGTCTTATGTGTTGAATGGGTTCCATTTTCTTTTCTCTTTTGCAACAACAAAACAATTGAAAATGAATATGTCATTCGATAATTAAACTCTTTATACATATAAAAAATCAACGAATACATACATTTTATGCACATTGTTGTTGGGATGGTTTCTACTATGATGCAATTATGCTTGTGCCTTTGACCATTTCCTTGTCCACTTTTTTCGACAGCATATTTTGTATATCACATCAATCATCCTTATGAATATTATCAATCTTCTTGAAAAAGGAAAAACACAATAAAAAAAAATGATCAATATTTATACCAAAAGAAATATAGCAAAAATATCAATTTGGTAATTTTTTGGACTGGTGTATGCATATTACAAAAAAACATGTTTAGCAATAATACTTTTTAAATTATTCTTTTTTTTTTATTGTGCATTTTCGCTATTGCAAGTCTCACAAGTTTCATTAGCCATTGCTCCATAAATGCTTATTGTAGTTTATGTATAATCTAGAGTCATTGGATTTATTTTTGTACTATGAATGCACATAATGTCCATTCATTTTTTCCACTATATCCCTTATAGTTTTGTAGAAGTTTCCCCCCCTCTCATTAACTTCTAGCACTACTCTAGATGAATTGAAGACCAATTCATCATTATTTACATCCTTTGTAATTTTTATCTTCTTAGGATGGCCTTATGTTCCCTCGTTGTTAGCTCCTGCACAACATTCAAGAAATGCAAAATCAAATGTTTGAAACATGTTAGCAATTATTGTTAAGAAGTACATTTATAGTAAAAAAAATCCAAATAAAATATTTATATTGATGGCCTTTTGATCCACCTAATTATTTTATTTACAACATTTCAATCTTTTGGAGTTTCTTCACATTTTTGTTAGGCATGACACAGATTATCCAATACACATCATTTAAACCTGCAAATAATTCAAATATATTACTTTTATATTAAAATTTAAAAGATCATGCCATGTTCTCTTCTTGATATATGCTTCCATCGCCTTTGTTGTTATAAGTGTCTTTCCCTAATCTTCTATTAGTCATCGTCTATCAATAAAAGCCTTGCATAATGAAATACACAAACTATGAAATGTGTTTTATAGACAAAGTAAAGAATTTCAAACTAAAAATATCTTCAATTTAGGTGGTGTGTACACTACAATAACACACATTGGTGCACTTAACACAGACTTAAGCATTGGTGCATCACTATTGTATAATGTGCACTGATAAACTCGACAACTTAAAAAAAAAAAAAAAAAAAAAAAAAACATCAACAAAATGGTGTGCTTAATACAATATTTCACATCGGTACATATTTTTTGTATATTATGCATTGCTAAAGATGAAAATATTTTTTCAAAGGCCACGTCAAACTATGCACTTTTAATAAAAAAAACATTATTATGTTGTTATTATACAATGTGCACTACGAACCATGAAAGCATATAAAAAAAACTGGCAAGGACTCGGTTTGGGATCTGTAGCACCCCAAGGTCGAGCCCCTGTTGAATTGTAATTATGTTTCTAGGTTGGTGAGCCAAGTGTTTATAAGTTGGAAGACTTATGTGTTTATTAGGCCAGAGATCCCAGATACTAAGGCCAATGAGCCTGATTTTGTATATGTAAATACTCACATCATTAATAAAATTGCATTGTTGCGTGTAGACCGACCATGAAGAAGGAGTTATGGGGGCCTAAGCTCCACTAGGTAGAGAAAGGGAAGGGGCTAAGTGTCTAGGAATAGGGGCTAAGCTAGAGGGCTTACCTCTAAAGGAATAATATTATATTATTATTTCCTAGAGGCTAAGGTTTGACATGACCTATGTTGTCATAAGTTCCTGGGGAAAGGGAACGAGTGTTAAGTGGAGCTCATGCAACTTCAGGAAGACATGTGTCAACCTAGGTGCATGCAGTTTTTAGGTGGGAAAGTCAGTTAGTTGGGGGTTCCCTCACCATTCTCATGATGGTCACCACTCTGGAAGTCATCCATACTCCCCATTGATACACGCACTGAGACAAGGAGAGCCTTGACACAGCCAACTATTGCCTCCATCGTCGATCTCTGCAACTTTTGAAACCCGCACACCCGTGTTATGAAGCTAATCGTTTTTCATGTGAAGCACAGCACGACTGCATAGTGTATGAGTCATATTGCGCCTTAGCCTTATCCCATACCCAATTTTTGTTGTGGAGGTTACCCACTGGACTTAGGAGTTGGATAGAAGAGGCAAGTTTCCCGGCCTGTGAGCAACTCTCTCCAGGTGAGAGAGTGTTCTGAGGAAGTGAGTCTCTTGGAGGGAGTCTCGTAGCAGCTACAGTACTCTAAGACTTCTGGTCCAGCCTGTTGTTGAATCCCTGAAAGGGAGGTGGACAGTCGATGGACTTGTGATAGTGAAGGTGGACACTCCTGGGGTGGGACAGACATGTGGGGAATGAGGCTCTGTGGGCTTTGGGCGTAGGCGGCTCCTGGGAGAAAATCCTTCCTGTTGATCTGTGCAACTTTCGTGTTGTCCTTTCTAAGACTAGGAATCCCTTGCTCGGTGGAGTTTAGTCCCAGCTCGGGGGTGACCCACTGTTGAGCGTGATGAGAAGTGTGGTCCAAGGCTGGGAGGTTCGTGGAAGGTCTGCACGCAGTTGGTGGCCATATATTAAAAGATAAGTACCAAATATTTGTTCTCTGTATGATGTGTATCTTGGAATCAAGTTATAATGTTATTAGAATTATCTGTATATATTGCATGTATGTTTTAATGTTGTTTCTACATGAATAGGTGTATGAACAGAATGTTATAATTGTTTAAATTACTATAACCAAATATCAATATAGCATAGAAAAACCTCAAAAAAAGTACTCAATGCCTTAAAAAAAAGATAATTTCAGATAATAAGTCTCTTCGAGGGGGCAACCTCCTTTTACCCCACTTAAATGTTCAAGTACAAGATGATTCAAAATTAAAATGTCTCATTGGTATATATAGGAGACTAGGAAGTATAATTACAACTAATGGCCTAAAGTCGACATAAATAAAATAACATTACTAATATAATATGCCCCAATTAAGGGGTAATGAGCCAATATTAGGGCTTAACATGCCCCTCCCCTTGAGACAAGTGTTGTCCTCAACGCTTGAGTAACTCTGGATGCTTCTATATAAAAGGCTCATCTTCCCAAGTGGAATCTTCAGTCGGTAGTTTCCTCCATTTAATGAGATACTCTGAAATGGATCTATTCCTCAGCTAGCAAATTCTTGTGCCAGTGATGGATTCAGGCTCCAATATGATTTTTCCTTCCTCATCAAGTTCTGGCAATATAGTTTGAACTAGGATCTTGTCGCCTATAACCTTCTTTAAGCATGAAACATGGAAAACTGGGTGTACTCGTGAAGATGCAGGAAACTCCAATTTGT
>ML782776.1:116970-134614 GCA_009831015.1 Picea engelmannii
CATTTCTTCACCTTCATCAAGAGTCCAAGTAGGATTTTCTGGAGGCTTATTTGGTGTAGAAGTTCCCTTTTTGGGTGGCATGTTGGCCAAGTATCACTTTTGTACCTTGATTTTGAGGTGGTTCTGCTAGACAATATTTCTTCTATTGTATCTCCCAAGTTTCAGCCCTTCTGAGTATGAAACTTTCTTTTATGTATTTCTTTGATATTTCTTCTCTGCAATTCCACAGGTCTGATCAAAATTGGATGTGCCAAGTGGAATTTACAATAACTTCCCCACAACTTGACAATTTTTGGCCTTTCCAGGAGATCTCACTTGTATAGTGTACCCCGCACAAAATAATTGATATAAAATTCTGAAACTCGTACCAGAAATACTACAGAATGTCCAAGATCCAATGAAGCCAGTCCCACTCAATTTGGATACTCTAGGAAGAAGTTATGATTGTTTTACCTAGAACACCTTCTTGAGACTAGTCAATAGGACTAGTCAGATACCCTATCTTACACAAGGTGTATATACAAATTTAAGATGACCCAGAAGCTGAAATTTTTACCACAGATACCATACTAATTTCTATAAATAGACTCCAGAGTTCAGGGTCTGAAACGTTACAAAAAAAAAATTATAGAGAAAATTCCACAATGACTCATTTTAGGATGATTCCAGAACCCTATAGTGTACAGGTTGTATCTCTGAAAGTATAAGGCCTCAAGAGCTAAATTTTGAACCCAATGTACCTTGATCCATCTTATAAATATCCTCGAAGTCTTTCCTTCTGAAACGTTGTAGAAAAAAATTTATAGCGAAAAATCCAAGGTGTCTCAGATGTAGCAGCGAAACCCCAAGACCTTGAGCTTTGATACCATATGTTAGGAACCAAATATCAATATAGCATAGAAAAACCTCAGAAAAAGTACTCAACGCCTTGAAAAAAAGATAATTTCAGATAATAAGCCTCTTTGAAGGGGCAACCTCCTTTTACCCCACTTAAATGTTCAAGTACAAGATGATTCAAAATTAAAATGTCCCCTTGGTATATATAGGAGACTAGGAGGTATAATTACAACTAATGGCCTAAATCCGACATAAATAAAATAGCATTACTAATATAATATTCTCCAATTAAGGCGTAATGAGCCAATATTAGTGCTTAACATATATATGGTATCAGAGCATGAAAGTTATTCAGTGGCATGGTCTGTCCTGTTGGTTTAAGGCCAAGAATGTCACAAATTGGTATCAGATCAAAAAAACAAAGATACAATTGTTTAGGTAGCGTTACCCGGCAGAGGTTTGAGGGTCGAGGACATTACAAAATGGTATCAGAGCATTATTTGGAGTAGCATGGCCCGACCTAGGTGGTCGAGGGTGTTACAGGATCCAATGCACTGAGTGGTCCCATTCCAATAAATACCCAAAGCCCCACATACAAGTACACAAAGTTAATAAATATTCATTGCCTAAACAAAATTCTCATTGTTGGATTTTATAGCAACATAAATAAAAGAGAACCAATAAAAAAACTAGGGGTTGCGGCATTGAAGGTAACTCTGAAACCCTTTTATTTTCCTATAAATGCATTGTTTAATTCTCGTAAGTGACATGTTGAGCTCTCAATGAGTATATTGTTATAATGGCTTTCAGCCTTGTTGTTGATCGGCCTTGTGCCCTAAAAAATATAAGGATTACCCTGAGTACCATCCTCGAAATGAGGGGAAGTACTTGAGGGTTTTCCTTGGGCTTTGTAACCTAGAAAAAATATTGAAGCGCATTGGTGCATTCATCCAATTATAGCTCAATGGTGTGTTATTTATGTAAGCCCACCAGTGCATTTCATGACAATAAAATGCATCAATGAGTTTTTTAATTTTTTGAAATAAAAGCTTATATTTTATAATTAAATGTCTTAATCTAATTCGGTGCGATGTGTAGAAGTAACACATTGGTGCACCATAAATTGGTGTGCACTAGTAAGTTTTTGTAATTTTTAAATAAAAAACAATACATAATCAATTCGAGGTGTTGTGCATCGTAACACACTAGTGTGTTAATACATTTAAAACACACCAAAGAGATTGTTTAAAACTAAAATAAATCGAGTTTTTTTCCCTGGAATATGTATAATGATATTTGGTGCATCTTATTGTTTTACGCACCAGAAAGTCGTATATTGGAGTGCACTAATGCGTTTGTCCAATTATAGCTCACCAATTAAAAAAAATCCACTAAAACCTCTAGTCACTCTCCTCTGCTAGCAACCTCCATTGTAAATGGAGGAGGGAGAAATTTTTGGGGGAGGTTCTGCAAAAACCTCCGCTAGAAGGTGTTTTCCTTGTAGTGTAACTTGTATAACTTTAAAATCTTCCCTGCATGGAAATACGAATAATTTTATGGAGTAAGATCCAAAACTAATTTTGATTGGCTAAGAGCTCATCTTCTTCACACCTAAGGAAACATGTTAACCACCCAAGACCCATAGGTATTTTTCAGGGGTGAAAGTATGCCCCCTTACAAACGACCAATAGGTTATTTCATGTCGCATCTTTTTTATTTTTCTCCTTCTCTTTTCCCTCTTTCGCTTTAAAAAAAAAAAAAAAAAACATACACTTTAAAATCTCCATATCAACATGGAAGAGAGTTTTAGAGAGTATAAGGGTTAGTCTAAGGCCTGCGGTGCCAAACCCGGGCGCGTGCACTTCCACCACAGACCAAAACGGAGGAAATTGAGCAGGCATGACCCTTGGAGTGAATGAGGAGATGGAAGTCTTCATATAGATGAGAGTTTGTGTTTTTTGGGCACACGAAGTACCAAGGGGCGACTCCACCCAAGGTGCATTGCGACACAAGTCAAATGACAGGCGGTTTGATGAAGGGTTGAGGGCATGACTCGGGTGCTCCACAACCAAGGAAAATTGGCTAAGGCATGGGGGGTGCACTTAGAAAAGTCATCCAGACTCACCTAAGGGGAACGCGCACCCAAGACAACGAGTCGGTTAGATGGATGGGGCATGTCGGTTGGTGAGAGCATGGGATAAATGGGCACACCAAGTCCACAGATGGGCATGTGGGGCTAAATGGGCACATCAATTCCACATATGAGCGCGGAATTCGGTTGAGTATGATGATTTGTGAAGGGGCGAGACACACCCAAGAGACATGGTGTTTCACACAAGTGACCCTTGGAGTCCATATCATAGCAAGGGTGCACAACCAAAGAAGGTATCTTGGCAAAACTTGGAAGGCAAGGAGAGAAAGAAAAGATTTATGGTTCTAAGGCAAACGAAGAGGGCGAGCTCCCTCAAGGAGACAAGTCACTCCATTTGGGAAGACTTGTGTTTCCTTGAGGTGGATTTGATGGACAGAGTTGGATGCGCTTCTCTTAGGCCGATTTTGAGGCAGTCTGGAAACAGGTTTGTTGGAGGCATGTGTGAGGCAGAACTGAAATATTTGAAGTCTGCAGAAATGAAGAGACAATAAATCTACGGTTGCGAGAACATCTAAGGTGCATCGTAGGTGATTGCAGAGATGGTTTCCAGAGAGAGTCTTAGTGTGACATATTTGTTCATGAGTGACTTGGTCGTGTGAGGCAAGTCGTGTGACTTTGTTGAAGTTGTAAACCGAGCCGATTGTGCTCATATTGTAACTATTCTGCAATAAAAAGACTTATTATGGTGTTAGGCATGGTTTGTGCCGCCTACATTATATCTATGTTTCTCCTGTCTAATTCGTTGTTGTTTTCTTAGCTTCTCATGTTCATGGATGTATGCTTATATATGACTAAGTGTTAAAATGTTAACAAATGTCTAAGTATACAAGAGTTTCACTATAGTAGGAGTGTGACTCGTCGGTAGCCAGGAACAGAGTATGGGTATGCTCTAAGTGAAGAGGCATAGTCTAGACCAAGTATCCTTGGTGTTTCCAAGCAGCCAAGTGAGAAACGTCGCAGTGTTGCACGCCCTCAAGAGGTGCAGGATAGTAAGGTACATTATAGGCACGTGACAGATGGTATCAGAGACAGGTTCATTGCATATTTTGGACAAGATTTGGGGAGCTCTTCACCACTATCTCGATGATAGATGGTATTAGAGTGGATTCGTTACATATTTTGGAGAAGGGTTGAGGAGCTCTTCACCACTATCTCGATGATAGATGGTATTAGAGTGGATTTGTTGTAGATTTTGGAGAAGGGTTAGGGATATCTTCACCACTATCTCGATGATAGATGGTATCAAATCTTGAATCACGCTCTACTACTACAGTGGTGACAGTGGATAGGGCATAACATCAAAGCTGTTTTTTGTAAAGTCGGTTCGATGGGAACGTTCGCAGACTTGGAGAATGGTTCGGTGCAGCCAACTTGTTCATTGTAGACTTTTTATCAGACTTATGATAGAGGTTCATTTCATGGTACGATGGGAAGGTTGAGATGAGCACACACCTTGTACAGACCAAGAGCAGAGTTTGTGGTGAAACGAAGCACTTGAATAGGGTGGGTGATCACAAAACTCATCACAGAACTTGTCGCAGACTTGATAACAGAGGCAGAATTTGTTGGTTTGATGCATGATGGAATTTAGTGCCAGACCTATTGTTCACACCTTGGAGAGACCAAGTGTAGAGTTCATTGGAAGAACCAAGAAATTGGGCAAGACAGATGAACGCAGGATTTGTTGCGCGACTTGTCACGGATTTAACCGCAGAAGTGATCACAGAAGCGAAACGCAGAGGGTGATCGCAGAAGTGATTGTGAAGGGGAGAAATTGGGTTGCAATGAGGTGAATCACTTGGGTGTGTTAGATGAACTAGGGGGACCTAGAGCAGCTCCATAGCAGGCAGTTAATTGGGTACGTTTCCATCATGATGTCTTTGTGTCGTGCATCGCTAAGAACAATAATTGAGTTGAGTTGGGTTGTTGGACAAGATCGTGGCCTTTGGAGGAGGTAGATCTTCGCATAGTTACAGTAGTCGGTTATCAACAATATGACTTGATAGTTGGGTGGTGGATGCATGGTGCCTTGAAGAAGAAGTAGTCAAGGTGTGGAGATGGAAATGCATTGGAGATGAGTTTGGTCGGTTACATGCAAAGTTTGGCACTTAGATGGATTTCAAAAGTGGACGGATGGACTCATCCTTGTATCATAGTGAAGGTCTTGCAGGCTTGTGGAGCTGAAGACAGTGATGGAGGAGATTTCGTGCGAAGATTTGATTGCTTAGGAAAGTGGAGGTCCAAGAGAGCAGACTTAGAACATGGTTGCGGTGAAGAATGTCATTTGAAAGATATGGTTGGTTTCGAGTTCTTACATTTCCTAAGTGTTGCACTGAGTTCTTTAAATGGAATTCAGATGACTTGGTGGTTCAAGTGTGTTCCATTTCCACGGTGAAAACCAGAAGACTTGAGGGTGACTCAAGTGGTGCAGATTTGAAGGAGTCTTGTAGAAGTTTGGGATGCCTTTGTTGGGTGAGTGTGCAGAGAACTTGGGGCGACATGTTTGGATGAGTCTTATGGTGGACTTAGGAAGATTTGGAAGCAGTAGCGTAGGTGGCTTGAGGAAGCTACCTAACTCTTTCATGAGGCACATTGGATAGGTCACTGTGGTGAAGTGAGAAGTGAAGCATGTACATGTCGTGTTTAAGGGGATGGGTGAGGCACATTGGTGTTTGGTGCCTTAGCTAGATTCGTTCCGTCATGCGATGACTTGACAGTCGTGATGATAGTGTTAGGGTTTGGATGCTCACAAGAGGAGTAAGGAATTTTTGTTATAAGAGACAGATGGAGCCAGCAAGGAAATCGACCAAGAATTGTTGGCATTCAACATGAATGGGTAGAATGTATACCAAGTGACTTGGGTGGTGTTCACTCACCTTTGGTATGGGACATTGGATGAGGCAGAGTGCACCTTGGTGGCTTGCGGATGATTATGCGATGACTTAGATATCCAGAGGGGGTCGTTGGTTGAGGTTGGCAGAAGTATTGGTGTGAACGTGCCTAAGGCATGGAAGTTATTTAAGGTGACTCATTATACTTGGAGCACTTTGGACACTTCGTTGGGACAGTTTGAGGAGTGTAGGCACATTGGTCACACTCATTGCAGATGTTGAGTTACAGAGGAGTGACTTGAAAAAAGGAGGCGAGTTGAGGGATTGCCATCGTTTGGAGGATTGTGTGGACAAGTATATTGCAGCATGAAGAGAGTCCTTCTGCATGGGAATTCCTCTTGTGTTGGGCAGCATATTTGAGGGTGAAGCCTAACCATTCCATGGCATAGATATCTAGATGTAGCAGCATGGTTGGGTGATGAAGTAGTTGGGAAAAGGTAGTCTAGACGTGCAGTTCTTAGGGAAGATTGGATAATTGTGCCATGAGGTGGAAAATGGAGTCAAGTTGTCATGGATGACTTTTCTTTGGGGTGACTCTGTAGTGCGGCAAGGTGAGGAGAGACCTTTGGGGTGACTCTGTAGTGTGGATGAACTGAATTGTGAAAGGAAGTGTCAGAGTACAAATGCGCCAGTAGGTTTGAAGTGTAGCACTTAGACATAGTGGAGGATTTCCTTGACAAAGATCAAATGATGGCAGCAACGATGAGGAAATGATGGGAACTTGCCTTAGTGTTTGGAGTTGGACAGAGTGACGGAGATGCGACATAAAATACTATTTTTGGGCATGAGGAAGTGCATTCTCATGAGTTGGGAGCGATGGTTAGACTAGTTACCCAATCAGTCCAAGGCATGGTGGATATTAGTTTGTGGAGACATGGAAGAGTTGGCTGAAATATGGATGCAACAACAAGTTCATGGGAGTTTAACACTTAGGAAAAATTTTGAAGTGAAGTGGGCAGCACTCAGTTGTAGCAGGCAGTGACATCAACAGTGAAACTTAATAGCAACAACGCAACAACATCGCAACGAGAGAGTGCAGCAGAGTTGGGTGACTTTCATCCTTGGATTTGGGTGAAGTGATCGCATTGAATCAAGCAGAATATTATACAAAGTTGGGTGCAGTACAGTTTGGTTTATGGAAACTTGGGGTTTCCACTTTGGTAGAATTTGGGGTTTTCGGTTAGCATGAAACTTGGGGTTTCTAGCAGACTTAGTTGCAGTAGAGGCACGAGTTCGGGTAGAGACTTGGATATCACAGATTTTGTGGATGTTGTCAAGGATAGAAACAAATTGAGGTGGGGGAGGATGTAAGGCCTATGGTGTCAATCTCAGGCGTGCACACTTCCACCATAGACCGAAACGAAGGAAATCAAGCAGGCAGGACGTTCGGTGTGAATGAGGAGACATAAGTCTTCACATAGAGGATATTTGGGGTTCCTTAGGCATGTGACATGCCAAGGGGCGACTCCACCCAAGGTGCCTTGCAACACAATTCAAATGACGGACGGTTTGATGAAGAGTTGAGGGCATGACTTGGGTGTTCCACAACCAAGGAAAATTGTCTAAGGCATGTGGGGCGCACTTAGGAGAGTCGGCCTGACTCACCCAAGGGGTTCGATAATGAGTTGGTTAGATGGATGGGGTGTGTCAATCCAAGAGGCATGTTAATTGATGGGTGTGTGGGCTATATGGGCACACTAGGTCCATGGAGGGGCACTAGGTCGGTTGAGTGTGATGATTTGAAAAGGGGTGTGACACACCCAAGAGACATGATGTTTCACACAAGTGACCCTTAGAGTCCATATAAGACCAAGGGTGCACAACCAAAGAAGGAAACTTGGAAGAACTTGGAAGACAAGGAGAGCAAGAAGAGCTCTGCAGTTCTACGGTAGACGAAGAGGGTGAGCTCCCTTAAGGAGCCAAGTCGTTCCACTTGGGAGGACTTGTGTTGCTTTGAGGTGGATTCGATGGACAGAGTTAGGTGAGCTTCTCTTGGGAAAATTTTGGGGAAGTTTGGAAATGCAGGTCTATTGGAGGCAAGTGTTAGGCAGAACCGAAATCTGTGAAGTATGTGGAAATGAAAAGACATCAAGTCTGTGATTGTGGGAACATCTAAGGTGCACCACAGGTGGTTGCGGATATAGTTGTGATAGAGAGTCTTAGTGTGACAGATTTTTTCATGAGTGACTTGGTGAGGTGAGGCAAGTCGTGTGACTACGTCGAAGTTGTAAACCGATCTGGTAGTGCTCATATTGTAATTGTTCTACAATAATAAAGACTTAGTTGGGTGTTAGGCATGGTTTGTGTCACCCACATTGTATCTATGTTTCTCTTGTCTATTTTGTTGTTGTTCTCTTGGTTTTTCATGTTCATAGATGTATGCTTATGTATGACTAAGTGTTAAACTATTAACAAATGTCTAAGTATAAAAGAGTTGCACTAGAGTGGAGTGTGACTTGTCGGTAGCCTAGGACGAAGTATGGGTATGCTCTAGGTGAAGAGGTGTATTCTGGATGAAGTATCATTGGTGTTTCCAAGCAGCCAAGTGATAAATATCGCGGTGTCGCATGCCCTCAAGAGGTGCACGATCGTAAGGCACGTTATGGGGACGTGACAGTTGGAAAGATTGAAAAGAAATATAAAGAGTTTGGCTACTAAGTGATACATAAAGCAAGTGTAGATTTATTACCCCACTCAAAAGAAATATATGGAGAAGAAATGGAGTTTTGTTTCAATGTAGAGAGCCTAGTTGTCCTTTGGAAACTCCTAATATGGAACTGTTAGAGCTACATGTAGAGCCTTTGAAAAGGCCTTCCAAAATTGAAGGCACTATGTGGTTTAATACAAGTGTTGTTTCTTCACTTGTATTGTTTTTTCACTCTCACCATTGTCCTTTCATAGAGATTCAATCAAGATTTTCTCACCTCAAAATTTATTCAATTCAATGATTGTTCTAGAACAATAGTTCAAATTGCATACATAGAATTTTGAAGTACATGCTCCAAAAAGGATGTAGACATCCTTCGAAACAACCAATCAAATTTCAACCTATAGTCTTGAGAAGTATTGGCTTTGGGATTTGATGGAAATGGTTATACAATTGTTGGAGGATTGTGAATCCAGTGAAGTTTTTTCCTCTCAAAACTCTAGATTTTGAAGTCTCATACCATATGCACAATGACTAACTTAAAATAGTCCTTGTCTTTTATTCAATCAAAAAAACTAGTTTTCCTTTGCTAGAATCTTTTAGGAATGGGGAATTTGAAACCTTTGTTCCCATGCCAAAATCTAGTGCCAAAAAGCTCCAACAACAACCTCCTTCATCGATAACATCTAGAGGTCAAAACCTAAAACTTTATCATAACATTTATAATGTGGAAAATTTGTATGCATATAGAAGTTTAACCTGAGCCAGACAATTAAATTCCCTTCATATCACTCAGCTCTCATTTCCAAGCTCTAATAAAAATATGCCATGGCTCTAAGGAAGGATTGGATCCAATTTAAAGATAGTTTTTTTTAACTTATCTAACATATCATAATGCATAAGGGTTTTGTGATCCAATTGTTCATCTAAGATGCTATAGACGAAATCAACTATATGGTTTGATTTAAACAACAAGCTTTAAGCTAATCATGGAGAGTAAATTGTATTGAATCGAGTGGTATAGTTAATTTTATGTTATAAATATAACAAATTTAAATTGAAAGGTAGAATTAATTTCACTGATTGCATCTTAAAAGAATAAAATAAGTGTTCTTTCTTAAACTAAAAAAAATTGAGCTAGTCACGAAGCTTTAGGGAAAATAAATTCAAAATGCTAAAATTAACATTTTTATCCATGGATTTTTAGCTCTAAAATGATATGCCTATTATGATACTTTCGTTCACTTTCATATCATAACAAGCAACCTCAATTTTGTATGAAGGTGGCCATAATAAGTTGAAATAACACATTAACTAGCAACCTTAATTTTGAATGAAAATTACCTAAAGATTCATCTGATTTGAACAAGAATAAACTTACCGTGAGGCCATATTTCAAAGGTCCCATGGTGATGACTAGAGTGGAGAAAAATATAAAGGCATATTTCAACCGATCTTTTCTCCCTCTGACAAGCAATTTCTCCATCTCATCTTCTATATTTCTAAACGCAAATTCCAGCCGATCTTTTTTCCCTAATCAATTTGTCCATCTCATCTTCTACATTTCTAAACGCAGATTTCAGCTGATCTTTTCTCCCTTGAAAAGCAATTTCTCCATCTCCTCTTCTACATTTATGGAGTCTTTGAAAGGTAGGCCCATGCTTTTTGGACCTCTAACCTTCCAATTTTAGTAGAAAAGCATGCAATTACTCTTTAATTTGTTAGATTTCACTTGTATCTATCATAATAAATGAAGCTCATCAAAAACTTCATAGAAACATTTTATTGCGAGGAACATAGCACATGTAATGTTAAAAATCAATAGACATTTATATCCTATGGAAAATACACTCTCGTAATATGGGCTCATGTGTCTTTGCAAGTGAAACTTACTGAATTTACTCTGAGAATGTAAAACCTTGAATTCTTGAGACAAAGATGACCCAAATTCAAGAGATCGAAGAAAAACCTTATCCTTTGAAAATGGACTTCTGTAGAGCAAGAGCACATGTAACATTAAAAATCAACAGACATTTAAATCCTTTAGCAAATACAGTCTCGTTATAATATTGAAATCGTTATGTTACCTTAAGCCTTAAGCCTTCTATCTAGTGGTTCAAAGATTTTCTTCTAACCATTATATGTAATTGTTGTGAGGGTGTGGCTTGTCTATTATTATTATTTAAATAAAACATTAATTCCTTTCATTTACTTCCAAATTTATGAGACCATTCCAAAACTACCTACCTTTACATGTTCACTCATTACCAAATTCATGTGAACATTCCAAACTTACCTATTTACACATGGTTTTCTTGTTAATGTTGGTACTATTGCAACAATTGGTCATGTGCATTAGTTCTTGTGAATATTAGGAAAGGCTTTAGTGTAAATTATCGAAGGAGCTTTCTCTAATATTTTTCTATACCCCTACTTTTATATATACGAAGATGGGATGAAAGAGATATTATGAAAAACGCATTCCTATATGTATGGATTAATTTTGGAAGTTATTTCTTCTTTCCTCAGAAGAGAACATAAGATGGAAATTTGTTATATCTTTTAGGTAACCTCTTATAAATATATTATTTAGGGTTGAAAACACCTCTTAAATTTCAAGAACCCAAGGGATTAACTCAACCAGTTGTCGCCAATGTTGCTAGGCATTTTGCTAGTTTCATGTGAGCAGGTGTCTAATTCGAATCCCCTTGGGTTAACCGCATTGGTTAAGTGCATTAGTCTACGCCTTACAAGGGATGTAATCCAGTGGAGGGAAGCATCCCTTGGGTTTCCTCTCGATGTTCTTAACAAAAATCTTGAGGGGTTAGCTCAACTGATTATTGCAAACATTGTTGGGCATTTAGCTAGTTTCATGCTAGCAGGTGCCTAGTACGAATCCCTTAGGTTAGGCGCAATATTTTATGCCAATGGATTTATTAGGGATGCTACCCATAAATGTGGGAAAGCATCCCTTGGATTTCCCCGCAAGGTTTTTCTTGAAAACAAAGGTGGATGCAACAACACTTTATGGACATATTTGGCTTATAACGTCAAAGGAAAGTTGCTTTGATTTACAATGCATGGTATATATATTCTACAATTCACTAATTAACTTATTTCAAATTTACTTTATAAGAAAGTTCCATTCATTTTTACAATTAATTTATTTGAATTTTACTTTGCAAAGATACATGTTTTATAATTGTGTTAATTTGCAAAAGAAAACAGAGACCAAATTGCATAGAACTATTGTTTAAATTAGTAACATGGTCAAAATAACATTTCTTATACAAAACATTGCAATTGTTGCATTTTTGTCTCAAATTTTGTTGTAAATTTCATCATAGTGTTTGAAAAAAAAAAATATTTACATACATATTTGAACAATGAATTCCATAGTGATAACCTAAGATCTCATTAGTTAGCCTCATCCATGTTGATCAAAATTGAAAATCTTCTTAACAACAATTTTTTGGATTTTTTTGGTTTGTTTTTGAACTTGCTGTGAACTACAACATTATAATTAAAGTTGTTTTTATCAAGAACATAATGCATTTAGTGCAATATTGAGCATGGCATGCATGCACTAAAAACATGTTAAATAACATTGTGATTGAAATTATTTTTCATGATAAATGTTGATTTTTTTTTAAATAGGTAAATTGTCATTTGTGAATGAAGTAGGCTTATTTTTTACTTATAAATAATGATTAAGCGGTATCTATTCTGTCAAATTCACCCAGGACTTGCATTTGACTTCATTAATTTGCCAATGATAAATTCCATAGGCTCAAGTAACCATGAGATATCACAATATAACACAATGTTTACATAAACACAAACACCACCATTACCAACTTCATTTTTCTTCACATCGTTAATGACAACCATGTTTTGTCACATTACATTATCGCATAATCAATACTTATTACATTAACACAACATGATATCTTACAAAAAAAAAATTCAACCATATTACCTTGGGGAGTGCCCCCTTCCTATTAAACTTAAATTAATCATCTCAACAAGCACTCTAACTTTTAACTAGACCACAACCTCATAAACACTTAAAACAATTAAGCATTAAGATTAAAAAAAATCCCCAAAAATGTTTTTTATATCATATTTTAATTTATGTTAGAGTTGTGGAAAGCTAGTCAATTGGGTCCATCTCAAGTGGCTAGAGAGGAGAAATGTTATCCTCCCCACCCATGTTCAAATTTTGTTTGTAACATGTTTCGCTCTCTGTGAGCCAATTATTGACGAGGCTATGAGCCATGAACAATATATTATCCTTGCTTATGGGTATGAGGGTGAGGTGCTCAATTACATGTTAAAAAAAGAGTTATGGAAAGCCTGTAAATCCTAAATAAACATGATACAAAAATTACTATTCCACAATGGTTGGGATAAGTGGTATGTTGTAACATATAAGCTCCAATATTTGGTTTCCATGAAATACATATCCTAGAGGAACCCACTAATCACTTTCCCTCACTCTGAGGATGGTACCCAAGGTAAACCAAATTATGTAGAAGCTTGAGGCTTTGTCAACACAAGGCTCAAGGCTGTGTCAACACAAGGGTAAATTGGTATATTCCACACATTTCCAAATTTTGTAAATTACCACAAATTTTCATTTCCTCTCAACAGTGAAACCATGCCTCCTCGAGACATAACAATCGAGGTAAATTGTTTATTACCTTCCTATTTTCATTTTCATCCAATTAAAATTTGAAATTTGGCAATTTTTTCAATTTTTTTTCCAATTTCACGCAGTGTGCCTAAACGTTTCGACTCGCCCTAAAGTGATGCGTTCTATATTAAATTCACAGTAAGCATCGCCTCTAATGCATCTAATATAAACGTATGCACCAGTGTCGTTCAAGGAAGAGCATTGCGATAAATTTCAAAAACAAAGCGGTGCATCCTTTGGAACACCCCACAACCGACGCATCTGTGGTTTCTCCCTGCACTGTTACATTCCATTTAATTAAGCACATCGTTAACTTTATGATATATAAAATTTAACATAGAAGTGCAACCATTTTAACCAAATGCACCGGTGTCATTTATAGAACCGCACCAGGACAAATATTTATCGACTTGGCATAACAAAGCATCTTATTGGACGTCCTCTGTCGAGTTCTCTATGATTTGCAATGTATCGTTGCACAAAATGCAATGCTCCAATTTCATGGTAGCAACAGTGTATTAATAGTAACACATTACACTGCTTCAGTTGCAATAAAACAATTTAACCTAACGGTACCCATAGGTCCAACAAACGCACTGGTGTTATAAAGAGTATGACACAGGGCCGAATTTTTCATAATATATCAGCGCAGTGCATCTTATTTGATGCACCGCTAAAATACATGGTGGTGCGACAATAAGCATGGAGCATCGGTGTGTAAACGCTAATAGCACGCACCACGATAGTTTCTGAAAAATAAGCATAGCAGTGTGTCTTTTGTAAGGCCCCATTTCTAATGCATTATTAAAGGAAACACATCGCTAAACAACATGTCGATGCTCTAGTAAAATGGGTGCACTGGTGCTTTCATTTTAACAAAGTGCACCAGTAATGTTGTGCGCCATAAATTTTAGTGCAGTGGTGTGTCATTGTTAACGAAATGAATCAGTGCGGTTAAAAGAACTGCACAGGGAAATATTGTACGATTTCACATGATGGGGTGTTTCATTGGATGTCACATTACCAGTGCTCTATACAACCCAACGTATCGCAAAACATAATGTCAATGCTACAATAACACTGTAGCACCAATGTGTTTATATTAACACATTGCACCGCTTAAGTTGCAATGAAAAAATTTAACCTAGTGGTGCCTTTAGGTATAACAAATGTACTAGTGTTGTAAAGAGCATGACATCGGGCCGATTATTTCACAATTTAAAGATGTGGTGCATCTTATGGGTCACACCGCTAAAATACGTGGTGGTGCGACAAGAAACGTGGTGCACCGGTGCGTGTTAGTAACAACACAGTATGGTGGCGTTGTTTTTTTGATATAGAGCACTCATAGTGGTGTGTAGGTTCTGTTTTAGGCGCACCAGTTACTCTTCTAGATTTTTTTGCAAAAAAAAATACTTTTAGATTTTTTTAGATACAAGTTATTTATATATGTGTGTTTTAAAATTTCAATTTATTTTATCTATATATATGTGTGCCTAACAATATTTGTATGTGAATCAGAGACGACGATGACGAGAGGAGAAGTAGAAACAGGTCAAGACATACACATTTTTATGTGAGTGGGACACTAGGGAGAGGGAGAGGGAGTTGTTTCTTCACCCTATTTCACAACAGACACTTCCCTTCTTATGGATGTTTGCCTCCTCAAATTTTGCGAGGGTACATCCCTCGGAGAGAACCCTTCATTGTTACAGTAGTTGATCCTTCATTGAGATCATGGGCGACAGACGTTCAAGGTCAATCCCGATTTCTAGTATCATCCCACAGAGGAGGATGTTTGTTTCATCACTAGGTTGTCTAAGAGGGAGGAAGCTTTGCCCCAGTTCCCTGAGCTACAGCATGGTGTTACGGGAGAGACACAACTGGCATATGTGCATAGATATGTATGTCTAGATATTCGTTCCTCTTCAAAGTTTCAGGTTCCCAGAGGTCAGTTGCGGATACATTCATTTGATAGAGAGAAGGTTAGGTGCTCGTGTCTTATTATCTCGACACTGTCACACATTAGCTCTAATGGGAAATAAACTAGTTTATCTTTGTTTCATTGTGTAGATAGTTTAGTGCAGAGGCACCGATTGATTAGGTGGTTGGAGATTTTTTTGAGATAGTTTTGTTTTGCATTAGATCACTATCTCGGCATTTTAAATGGGACGAGATTCTTCCCACTCGCGTCAAATTTATTTGCATCAATTTTTTAGAGGGTTCATGCCATTCACCCAGTAGTACCCTGCTTTCCTGTTAGGCCTATGATTGATGTGTGTATGTGCATGTGGGGGAAATTGTTGTCCAAGAAGGGCCAGCTCGACTTTCCCATTACTTTGGTCGGTAGGGATGTATGTGATTTATTGGCTAGAGAGGAAAATCTTGTCCTCAATATTGTACAGTACGTGTATGAAAGGATGGATTGGATAGCCAAGCCACTAGATGAGAGATGTAATATTATTGTTATGTTTTGATAAATCTAGTTGCATATTTTTATGTCTTATTTAATACACATGTAATTTATTGTAACATTTTGTTTCAATTATCTTATTATTATTATCTATTGTTTTGCAAAAATTAGCACATATGTTGGGGATGATCCTCCCCAACACGATGAGGATATGGAGGAGACAGAGGACCAGCCTGTAGTACAGAGACCCTACATGACACGCAAGCCTAATCAGAGAGTTCGGATAGAGGTGGTGGATCACCTATGTGGTGTCATGATTAGTCAAAAAGTGGTACCTGCACTGGTTAAAGACATATTATGGGTACTAGATATCTCTAGGATATGGAAGAGTCTGCCTCGTGACATAACATTGTTGATGTGCCATATTGTCGGCGTCGTCAAGATCATCGAGAGATTGAGGAGTCATACTCATGATCATACTCCATTTGGCTCATAAGGGCACCCATCCACATCCTCTACTCCACCACATGGTCCTCCTCCTCCTCTTGCTTCTCCTCCACATGAGTCAATTTCACCATCCATCGATCCTCCTTCTTCCCCTCCACATGTGTCTGAACATACATCCACGTCTGATCCTCCTCCTCCTCCTCCTCCTCCTCCTCCTCCTCCTTCCCCTCCACATATGCTTGCTCCATTCACGTCTGATCCTCCTCCACTTGTGTCACCATCCATCGATCCTTGTCCTTCTCCTCCACATGTGTCATCATCCACCGATCCTCCTCCTCCACATGTGTCACAAGCTTTTGATGCTTTGGACATTATGTTCAGATTAGGTACTACATCATAGGTTGATTATATTGATAGAGAGACATTAGATAGTGTAGTTATGTTGACATTTCTTTCTAACATTATTATTGATAGACCCTCTACCTATAATAGCAAAGACGCTAATGCATCTGGATCTTGTGGTAGACCTAGCTAGTAGTGGTATTGATTGACACGTATATTGATTGTTTTATATTTGACCTGAGATGTATATATGACATGTTTATTGCATATTTTGTTGAGATGTATGTTTGACATGTGTTTTCATATGTATATCGCTCATGTATATTATGTTTTTCATATAATGTTGTGGTTGTTGTTGTTTGATTTATAAAATGTATTATGAGTATGCTAATGATTTCTATGTTTTTAAGTTAAATTAGAGATGTATCACTCATTTAAATTTACAGATGTCCCCCGGATGGGGTGACACGTCGCCCAGGGGTCACAGGTGGACTCCACTCGGCCCCGGTTTAAATGGCATTCACTGCCACCCACGCGCATGTATTTACCATGGCGGACGGATACAGCAGCAGGGGCAGGACGGAGAGACCCTTCCTGCGAGCGAGCATTAACGTCTGCAGCGCTTCCGGGACGGCCAGAATTAAAGGCAAAAGGATGGGCTCGGCTCTTGACAATTTGGATTTTAGTTTGCCCGGGCAAGGTGGTTCTGCACTCGCCTCGGCTCCGAGCTCTGTAAAGTTGCGCTGGTGCAGCCTAATTCTCACTGTGTTTGGCATGCAATGTGACACTCTGGGGCGAATTTGTATCTCTCTTATACTCCGGTTGTGCGGGCGTGGTCCAGCTTTCTTGTTGTTTCTCATTTTGACCGTCTCGCGGCAGAGCTTGCTCGTCCGCGCCAACTTGCAATTGATAACTTGCTGCCTTGGGCCAATTGGCTCTCACCTGCACTCACCCTGTTCCATGGCCAGGAAGCGAGGTAGACCTCGTCGTGGCTCGGCATGGGAGGCCCATAAGGCTCAACGTCGCCGTAAGGAAGAGCTGGAACGTGCCTTGGCTATGGCGACGTCCATTCTCAAAAAGAAAAACAGGGAGGACAGAAGGGCGAGGCTTGCCATTATAGCAGAACCTGGCGTCGGCAGCAGTCAACAGGGTAAAGATCTCGAGCTGGAAGTTTTGCAGAAAGGTGGTCCTGAGGAGGAATTTCCTCCCTGTATTGTGG
>ML782776.1:134960-155131 GCA_009831015.1 Picea engelmannii
TTATATCAGTGTTACTTGCCTTCTACATATGTTGGTTTCCGATAATCGGCAGCATTTTGTGTGGCTACAGACCTACTCTTCTGTATACTCTGTTATTTTTGTCTATTTAATATAGCAGGATCCTTTTTTTACTCAAAAAAAAAATTTACAGATGTCATATAATGTTTAACTTTACTTTTATGAAATCGTTTAATTTGGATTGTGATTGCAAAAAATTATAACCATTAATGCCATATAATGTTTAACTCTTCTTCAAGGTGAATTGTTTGTTGTCCAACAAAATACAATATGTTGATTAAACATGTTTAGAAACAAAAATATTTAAATATGATTAGTGAAATGATTGTGATTTGAATAATTATGTCTTTATCATATATTATAATAATAACATTATAATATAATCATTCACTAATAATAATGATAATGAATAATGTTATTTTTTTAATTTTTATTATTCAAAGTTTACAAGACAAAGTTATAATATAATTGTTTACTAAAATCAAAATAAGTGTATTTTATTAATATTTATTTTTTCCAATTTTTTTTTTAATTTATATTATCCAACTAGTATAATATATGAAATTTATTCAATTAAATTTAAATTAATAATAATATATTATAATGATCTATACACTTTATGAATCTTCTATCAAAAAGAATATCACCAAACATTTTATAATGAGTATTTTAAGAATATTTTTAGATAAGTGTGGATCATTGAAATTTCCTTAATTCTCACTAGGCTCTAGAAAAATACCATTTTTAGAATTTCCATGCCCTTCCTATATTGACATTTATTTCAAGGAGAATGTAAAAATAATGATTAATATAAGTTTATATGATTATAAAACTAAGGATGTTGCGCTTTGGCACGTGTTGTTACATGATAAAACTAAGGATGGAGTGGAATATGTGAATGCCATGATAGTTGCACTAGTTAAGGTTGGGAATGTCATCAAAGTTGGTGATGACAACACCACAAGTGTGATTCCAGAACTCATAGATGTTGCACAGAGTTATTTTGTTGGAATTGTCATTAGAAGTTCCACCAAAGTAAGTATATATTTATTTGAATTTTGATTTTTTCAAACAATAAAAAAATTGAGGTTTGATTTTTTAATATATTCATTTTTTTTGTTTAATAAAATATAATTTAAAATCAATCTTTACTATTGTACGTCACCAACTTTGTGATATCTCAATTAATGCTTAGTAATTCAAAGGTTAACATAAACATTTGTTAATACAATACAACATAAATTTGCTATAATAAACAATAAATATGACAATAAAAATATATCAAAACCACATCTTATGCTTGTACTATTTAATGTATTTTCAATATGGTGGTTGTAAATGGTTGTTAACTTTTCATATCCAACATAATTATAAAATGAAGAAAAAAAAACACAATTGGTCATTACATATACCCATAATAAAATGACACATCCATAATATAAATGTCGAAACAAAGCATTTACAAATCAGTCTTCGTTGCCATCACCCCGATTATCTTCCTCGCTTGGCATTGTAACATTTGTGTTCTCAAAAAGATGTTTAGATCTCGGATCATGTCTCAATACGAACCATCAATCCCCATCCAACACATATGTGTAAAAAAACACGTGGATGCAATGTTTTGGGAAAACATAAGGCCCCTTAGTTTCATCCCACATTTTTTTAGAGTTAATACATATTATCCCACTATCACGATCTTCCTTTACATTTCTCCGATCGAAGGTACTTGCAACAAAAAATAACACAATGAAACAATGAGAAGTCCACTTGCATGATATCTTGTATCTTTCTAATGTAACCTAACTTTTCCTCTACTAGATCTCGATCACGGTGGCTAGCACGACTAGATTGGTCAAACTTGACCTCCACTCCACAATCGTGTATGGCGTGTCCATCATCGTCATACTCGGTGCGAAAATGATGTTCATATGCCCACATAGATGAGAACAAATGCACCAATAAAAATGAGCATAAAGGACAGTGTCATATGTCTAATAACCCAAGCATTAATAAAAACATAATGCATGTTACAATTCAAATGTGCATTATTATTAATAGAACGTGGTACGCAAAGAAGTTATTACAGAGTTGTTTCACTCAGTCCCTATGTTTAGTGCATCCATACCTTCTCCACGTGGGTTACGATCGGACACTGTGTTGATGTCAAGGGACTAGAGAGTCTCTAACACCAACATCTTGACCTGTCGTGAGGCTAAGCGGGAAGATACGAGAATGTCACCCTGGGTTTAGAGCCCCAACAAGAAACCACATTGAACTCCACGCTAAATCTCCTCTAATCTAAAGTCCAAGCATGAAATCCCTTTGCTTTGTATTTTCTTTTTAAAAAAAATTGAATTGTATGCTTTTATGTATGAGTTCCTAAAATTGAAATAACAAAATTAAATCTTAAAAGAAATTAAACAACTAAAGGAAATGTACAAGAAAAACTATAACTTCATAATAATTTTGTATTTATTTTGTAAAAAAATATCTAAAACAAAACTAATGAAAATTTAATATAACTATGTTAGTGCTAAAGTGATTTAATTAAAAGAAAAGTTTATTAAACAAGAAAATAGTTTTAAAGACTACAAAAATAAATTAGAGTAACACTGTGGTGATATAATATTTTTAATTTTCATTAAAAGTTAAAATGTAATAAATAATAAGAATACTAAAACAAATAAAATTAATAAATAAAATAAACAAAAGTTTTTACATATTAAAACTAAAGTTGACTAATAAAAACAAAATGAAAGGATTTATATACATAACTTTACAAAAGTAATAAATCCATTAGTTTATTTTACTTTATTTTCTTTTTAAAATTTTAAATGTTGAATTAAGGAAATGATGAAGAACGCTGATATTTAAAAGAAAATAAAGAAAGAAACAATTTCATAATGCAAAAGAATTTGATTTATAATGAAAAATGTTCCCCATACATTTTTTGAATTTTTGGAATTTACAAAGTAAGAAAGTAAGAACCTGCATATCAGAAACTGATTAGCACTGAATAAAATCAAGAGTAAATACAACAAATTGACAAGTAAACTATTCCCCTTATGAAAACCAACAAAGTTCATCCTCGCTTCATCCCTTTGTTGTTTCACAAGACTCCATGTTGCCAATAATTTCATCAATCCCTGCTGAATGTATAAAGAATAAATAATAATTTAAAGGAAAAAAAAATCTTACTGCACTCCAAGCATACCTCTCCAAGTTTTTTCCCCTTTTGCTTGTTGCTTGTTGGTTGGTTGTTCATTTTATAGCATCCGATGGACAGTTTTGTTAGTTATGATAGTTTTAGAACTAACTAGTTGAAGTGGACGGGCTAAACCTCATGGAGATTTTCTTCATTCATTGAGAAACCTCGTTGGTATTTACTTGTCTACGTGTATATTTTCTTATCTTATTTCCAATATACCGCTAAAAAAAAACTTACCTACCACGCATATGAGCTCACACCATTCCTTCGGGCGCTACCACACATTGTAAATTCTTTATATTTTTCCAATTTAAATTGTGTTTACATTCTTTGTGTTCTTTGCACTTACATGTATACAGTTTGCGTCGAGATGGCCAGCTAATACATATGCATCATGTTTTTGTTATCATCATTTTTTCTTAAGCATACTGAGCAGAACCTTAGGAAATAAAACCCTCGAATTAAACCAAATTGTGATAGGAATGGAGGTTGTCATCCTTTTTATTCCTTATAGAATATCTCGATACTACCTCTGAATTGAATGGCCATCATAATGAATGGATCTAATCTTATAACATACCATTGTAATATATAAAAAAAATCAACCATGCCCTTTATCATTAATTCAATGTATCTTCAATTAATCTCTTGCCACCTGTATTCATATCGTATGTACTTTAAATGAGTCAATCCAAACCATTAATCAAATGTAAATGGTAAGGTTATTTATTTATTATGGAGAGAGCACGCATGTAAATGAAGTGGGATTTTAATAATATAACCAACTCTTTTTACGGAATAATATGAGCATGGCAAACATGAGAATATACTCTTCTTTTGATTTGGTATGGGAAAATTTCAAAGTCATAACTCCAAAACATCATAATTTAAATAATGATGCATAAGGTAATTTGAAAAAGGGGTCACTTCTACATGATATAAACATTTAGGTAATTGGTTCAATTTCTTTTTTTATTAAAAGGTCACATGTGATAAAGGGATGCATGGGGTGACATGTGGTGGTGATAAGGATTTAAGACTTGTGTAGTGTCGAAATGTTAATCATAGATGTAGAATATAACAAGTTCTAGGAATGCAAAGAGAAAGAAATTTAAGTCATGTGAGTGATATTTTGAGGGCCACAATGATTTCACCAAGAACCTTGTGCTAATCTTTAACATAAGTAGGAGAAACTTTGCGCAAATAGTTTAATTCGAGGGGGGGGCTGGCAACGCTTTGTCGGCTAAGTATTGTTGACCAAAAGGGTAGTCAACACACCACATATTTCTCTTGTATATGATCAGCCACCCAACTTTTGGGACATATTTTTGGCATATTTTATTTTAAATGATCAGCATAAGGCATGCTTCTACCATTCAATCGCCTGAATTCTTTGTTGTCACTATCCCATTTCATTATTTTCTCTTCATACAACACGACCTGTGGTTCGTTGCATTTGTGTTGTAAGGAACAAATTAATTGATGGCATCAATTTCTGAATTAGTTGATGTATAAAAGAATTCAAAACGAATAGCATGAGATCAAATATATGTTATCAACTTCAATGTAAACAATTTATATGTACTAAATTCACAAAATATAAGTGACTTGCTCTTTATCAAGCGTCTTTTTATGTTTGTTTGGAGTATCTCCCCTTCCCTTTTGTCCTCATCTCGATGGTCATCCCAAACGACTACCCATGTTGTGTGATCAATTTGCTTGATGTACTTGTTGGCATAATAGAACAACTCATATACTATGTACCCCTTTCCCATAGAGCCCTCTGGTTTTTCCCTTTGTCAAACAAACCCCTTCAATTTTTTCATGTACCTCTCTAAGAAGAACATCCAATGACATGAGAGCACCCCAAATAATTCAACCTCATCAGGTAGGTGAATTAGAAGATGGAATTGCAAGTCCATAAAACTCATGGGAAGTTCCTTCTCAAACATACAAATAATCTCAACTATCTCTCAACCCCACCATGGAATGTTAGCCATATGAATCTCCTTTGATGTGATCCAACATACGAATGCAGATAATTTTGATATGGCACATCGCAAGTCCCAGGGAAATTCATGGTTCAAACAACCATGCACGAGCAAAGGATAATGACACTACAGAATAGACACACACATCATTAATTGCTATAAAATGGTGAGTGTGTAGCATATTTTTCCTGACAATTTAGAAGAAGAATCATGTATTCAACATACATACCCTTAGAAGGTTTAGATGGTCATGTGATTTCAACCTCGAAAAATTCCCTTCTACGGTGAAGCAAAGTCATAGAGTCGACCCATATAAAGAAGGTGCCTTCACACCCAATATAACATCATTCGCCACAGAAAGATCATCTTTCTTCAAAATCCATGGGACGTCACCTTCTTTAAAATACCAAGAGGGGCCAACCTCTCCTCTAGTTTCTTTTCTTGGCCATTGTCTCTTTTTAGTATTTGAAGTAATAATATATCTCCTAACAGCCAATGTGTCGCTTTTATTTGATTATATGTGTCTCAATAAACAAGATGAAACATTTTTTAATGTATGCATGAGATCTAGTAAGTGGACAATCTTAAGATGCTCCCAATATGGAAGCTCATAAAATACAGATTTTGTTTTCATCCCAATGAGCATTTTCTCAACATAGGTGTCAAAAAATTCAGGATCATTGAACATAGGTTCCCCATTTGAATCAAACAATTCTACCATTTCTTTCTCCTTCTCTGTGTCAAATACCCTAATCCTCCAATTTGTCGATGTCATTATTTCAGGTCTTTGGGTTCTCTCTGGTTTACCATTGAAAGCAGATGCAACTCTTATATAAGAGTGGTCTTCTGGGAGGAATAACCTCAAACAGTCGTACATCGACTTAGGTGGTTGGACCACCTAGCCTTTATAGAAGCTCCAGAACATTTGCATCCATGATACCTTTTTGTTAGAAGACCTACGATGTTATCATATACATAGCATGTTAGTGTCAAAAATATTGTTGCATCAAATGAAGTATTCCAAATAACACTACATATATAAACAAATCAATCAACATGCTTACCAGAGCAAACTCATAGTCCTAGATAATCGTGGGTGGTGTATGCGCATATGTCATACAATGTAAAAGACGGGATGGGTCTTGATACATCATATACATGTATCCCTTCCCATAGTTTCTTAAATTCATCGATTAGTGGTTGGAGGTAGACATTCATTCTCTTCACTTGTCTTCTACTCGGGACTATAAGAGCCAACATAAGATGTTCATTCTTCGCGAACAACCATCGGGAGATATTGTTATTGATCACTACCACTAGCCAAATAGAATATTTGGTGTTTTGGAGGGAATACAAGTTAACTCCATCCATAGCTATGCTCAATCGTGGGCTCTATACTTCATCTTTGAATTTATCAGGCCATGTATTCTCTATATGCTTCATGGCTATTGAATATGTTGGGATTTTCATAACTCCTAGCTCACTTCTATGTGAGGCATGCCACCCCTGCAACAAGGCTAATTGTTTGCAATGAAAGAGCCTTTGAATCCTTGGAATTATAGGCATGTGTCTCAATATCTTATGAGAAAGACCATGTGCCTTACCCCCTCTTTTATTTATTTATGGTCTCTCTCATGCCAACATTTTGGACATATCTCTTTGTCTACATATTTGTTTATAAATAGAATACAATCATTCAGACATGCGTGGTATGTTATGTACTCAAGACCCAACATTTTCAGCATTTTTTTTCCCTCTGCGCAGCCATCGAGCAAGACATTATCACTCGGAAGTACCTTATCTTTGAGTAACCTGCAGTTAGCGGGAAATAGAAATGTACACTACCATTAAGAATGAATAAAATCAACCCTTTTCTTCCTTCATTGTGTGACAATGTTCCTTAAGAAAATAGGGGACTTAATGGTTAGTTACCTTAAAAGTGTCGAGAAACACATGTCTGACATACCATACATTGCTTTGAAGTTGTATAGTAACATTTTTGTCCCTAATTAGGTAGACCTTGACCCATGTACTCCACCAAAGAGAGGGGTGGTTGAAGCATATTTCATACCTTCAAAGAAGGTATCTACGACATTAGTTCCATCCCCTAGTTCATTTTGTTGGAATGCATCTAACAACATTCCCTCCATGGATTGGGTATCCCACAAGAAATCATCCATACCAACCTCTATATCATTGCCTTCATCCCCAACATGTGAAGAACTAGTGTTATTGTAAATGTTTTGAATTGGTGACTCGGGACGTAGTGGGAATTGAATAGGTCGTTGTTTCAACTATTCTATGTATGTTTCCTCTTCGAGCTATGCTCATTTAGAATTAAGCTTGTGATTTGACATCATAGTGGGGTGCAACAATAGATGGTGGACAATTCGTTCATCATTAGAATCATGATTGTAAAAATATTGAACATTGCATCGATAATATTAGTAACACAATGCATTTAATATGTTCAAACAGTATACCAAACACTTATTAGAAGCATCGTTTTTTTCCTGATAATAAACATACAACCAACCACTTTATAAAACAAATATCCAACTAATCAATACATTTACATTAATTCCATTGAAAAACAAAAATTCAATTACTTAGTCATTTTTTTCTTACGCCCTACAGGGTTGTCTACATAAAAGAGATCCAATTCATGGTGTAATACCATTGACCCAGGCGGTTGTTGGAAGATGGCATGTTAAGATTGGTAGGGTAAAGCAACCATCCATTTTCATTAAATATTTGCTTGTGGTATCTTTCTCTTGATAAGAGCTTGCGAAATTTTGGGACTATCGGAATATCTTGAGCATCTGAACTCGATCCTAAATTTTGATCCTACAAAATTCAATGAACAATTATTAAACTACACCTGCATACATAACACAAATTCAATTACATAAATTAATTATAAATAAAATCTAGACGTATTGCAATTGGTGTGAAAGAACTTGAAGCACTTCCAACAATACGGAATGAGCTGGAATATGAAGAATTGGCCATTTGATATTATAATTCATTTTTTCCTACATTTGATCCAAAACTGTTATCTTGAGAAGCATAGAACAATCTAACTTCAAACAGAACTTCAAATAACTTTATAAATTAATGGTGCGCTTAAGCATAAAAAGACGCATTGTATATTTATAAACCAAACACATCGATGTGTTTAATTGAGAGAGGCATTGAATATTGACCTCTTTTATTGCCTCCACAAAGCAAAACCTCCGCAAAATTTGAATGCAGATGTTTGCATTTGCATTTTGCAAATTAAATTTTTTTATAGTGCGTTATTACCTACACACTGCACCTGTGAGTTTCTAATTGTATAGCGCACCGACTGATGCAAGTTAGAAAAATAATGTGTGCTTACTATCAATGCATTGAAATTTATTACGAAAAATAAATCGGTGTTTTATGCATACACACGGCACTGATGTGCTACTCACTGTATAGCGCACTGAAAATGTAAGTTTTAAAAAAAAATAGCATGTGTGTTTATCATCTATGCACCAAAATATACAACGAAAAAATGAGCAGGAATTTCAATTTTTGTGTTTATAAATGAAAACCCTATTCATTATTTTATTTTTTTTACTAAAATTTAGAAGGGAGATTTGTGCAACATAGATTTATTAGCAAAGACTTTGGAGTGGGTGGATTTTTTTTGAAGAGCCAAATTTGAAAGGGATTGTTGTAGATCACATAGAAATCTGCAGAGGAGAAATTTCAGGTATATAATTTCATTCTATTAATGATCTTAATCGTTTATCTATTTGATTTAAACAATTTTTAGTGCATTCTCGAACAAAAAAAAGGGTCTTATAGTTACCTTCAGTACTGGAAGCCGTAATTTCCTCACTGTTGTTTTGTTTTCTCTTTCTATATTTCACAAGGAGAATTTTTTTTAGCAAATGTTTTATAGGGTTTGTTTATTTATATACGGGTATTTCTTATCTGTTGCAATGAAATCACTCATTGCATTGGATCCCAAACCGTTGTGTCATTGTCAGTTTTTTTTTAACGTCTTCATGGTTAACGATGTGCTATGTACATAGGAAGACCATTGATGCATATTTTTATGTCAACAACACCACTTAATTTAAATTAGAAATAATATTTATAAAAAAAATCATGGTTGGTAGTGAGCATTGTACCTAGATAAGAACTGGGGCACATTTTCTTACAAAGAGCATCGTTGAATTTAAAATGGAAATAATATTGTTTTTTATATGAAAATTGTCATGTCTTAAATTTGCTCATAGGTTGATGATGCATAATAAACAGTACTTAGGAAGTCATGCTTTTCTTAATTCATAAAGCACCGACTAAATTCAAAACATTGTAAAACGTTTTCAATTTCATAATGGCATTGTTATAATATATCGGTGCGTATAAATATGGTTGAAGGACTGTTGAGTATAAATATGGTTGGCGCCTCGATGCATATTATGTTACTATACGCATCGATATCTTATTTTGTAAAAAAATTATGTATTTTTTATATCTAATGATTCCTATTTTTTTTTAGGGCGATTTTGAAAATTCCAAGGGACAAACAAGGGAAAAACCAAGACTTGTCAACAGGGATGTCCAAAAAAATGTAGAAGAAGATGGTAAAATAAATGAACATAATTGCGTCGCAAGACGATCCATCCCAACTACAATGTGCATCGGAGGTATTAATCATTTATTTATTTTTTTATGTACATCAAATTTAATTATCGCATGAAATACTAATTTTCAATTGTTTTGTTGCGGGAAATAAAAAAATAGAACCCATTCAACACATAAGACGGTATGGCAATGAATAAAAGGGTTGATCGCAAACTTTGTGAGTATTTACGTTTTTGGTCTTTCTTAAGATTTCATGTTTGTTGTGACCTTTATATTTAAATAATTAATTTACACTTGTCCATGGATGTCTTCTAATAGATGTTAACATACAAAGAGGAGCCAACCCATGAATTGATAAATATAAGATTAAGTATGGGTTGTGAGTATATGTTGAAGTATGAAAGTTTAATTGAACAATCTGTAAGTAGTTATGTTGTTTAATTTCCCTTGTTTTATAATTAATGAAACAACAAGAAAAAATTATATTAATTATATCGAATGTGCTTTGTCATGTTGTATTAAACATGCATGAAACAAAGTATGGAATGTAGCCAACAGAGAATATTTTGAGAGAATGCATGAAACATGGCTTCAAAAGAATGTGTATTGTTTATGAAAGACTTGGTGCTATGGTATGTTATTTTATTTATGCAATCATGTATATTCTACTATATATAAATGTAGATATACTTATTACAGTTTATTTCTATGTTTGTAGATGGAAGATGAAGGGGCGAAACATAAAAAACAAGTTGATCAAGAAAATAATAGGTTAAATAACCAAAGTACAATATCGCGTACAAATGATGAAGAAAGGAGGCATGTGCGCAGCTCAAGAGATGACAATAATTCAACTGATGAATGACAATCAATATAATTGAATGTTACTGCAAGTTGTATGTTTTGGAATATTTGTCTTTGAAAATGAGAGATTTTGTTTAATTACTCGAGATATTGTCCCAATTGCATGGGGACATGTTACCAATAAGTGTAACAATTACATATTGGTTGCAATTTTATTATTGTGGACCTTTACATTGTCCATTTTTGTATGACAATGGGTCTTGTAATATCTCAATCCCTGGGATTCATAACTAAAAGTACAATTGTAATAAAATACCATGTGTAAGTCTAAATAATAAATTTATTAACAACAATTTCCAAGAATTTAATTCTTATATTTCACATTCACAACAAAATCTCATATGTATAACTTGATTAAAACAACATAGTGGAATAGTAAAATACCACTTGAATATGAATCCCTTTGAGATGAAGGCCTTTGAGTTGTTGAACATTCTGCTACCAAAAGCTTGAAACTAAAACTGCTTGAAATTGTTTCCTCCCAGCCAGCTAGGAACAGAGCCTCTTCTGCTCCYTAGCTCCAGGAAATCAGATTTCCTGGGCCCCAAGCAGAAAATACTTTTTGGCTTCCAATCTCCTTCCCCCKTCCCCCTTCCTCCTTCTCCCAATCGTTTTCCCAGAAAATAAAAATAAAATAAAAAAAGACCTCTTCCAAGTCCCCTTYCGCATGCCTTATCCTCCTCTCTCGAATCCCCCTCCCTCATTCAATTCCCAACTGCTTATCCCCCCATTAATTCCCTCACCTACCATTAAATGATAAAATAAAATAAAACGATTCAAATATATTTGTTTTAATAATCAATTTAATTTAACTTAACAAATTCTGATCATAAAAAAAATCAAATTGGGTTGTTACATACACTCACCCTTCAAGAAACTTTGTCACAAAGTTAGAGTAATTTACAATACAAGGGTAATTATACATGGTTCATACATCCATATCAGATAAACAACATCATCAATTTAAAACACTTATACATACAAGTGTACATGTGCAAGGCATGAATGAATAGATAGCACATACAGGACTTGCAAGTGAACTAATGACAATAATTATCACACCTAAAGCAATTCTTGTATGCATCTAATCCAATCAGTAATGCCATTCATTTCATAAAAAATAGTAAACCATCTAATATATTCGCAAAATCCCTCAAATATAATAATTTAGCACAAACAACATTCACTTAGATATTTGTAGTTCAGTTAAGAATATATGTGTGTGTGTGTGTGTATGAACAAAAGGAAATCAAGAAATTCTACCATAAGGTGGAAACTCCACACACTCTTAACTACTTCTAGTCATCCTTCCTCCCTAACCTACTTCCATCTTTCTTTCATATCCTTCCTCTGTTGGACTATCTTGGAGTGTCAATTATATTGACCTAACTCCAGATAGAACCCATAGGCGGAAGTGTCAACTCTCTTGACCAAGCTTCCCCGGCAGGAAACTGGCAGTCATCATCACACGTCTAGGGGAGCGTGAGTTGACACTGTCCTCCCATGACTTCAGGTTTTAGAGGATACACGGTGGGAAATGTCTCCACCCATCCTAATAGAACTAGGGTCAACACCCTACCATGGACCATATAGTGGCACTGTGTTGCTAGGATTTTGTCATCGTTTATTCAGTTTCAGGCAGTCTTGCCACTTGAAAAACCTGCACTTGTCCACGTATCATAACAATGCATTTGAACCAACATAATTTCACATACAAAGATTCATACCATACTATTTCTCAGTCGATGTTCACAACATCAACCTTTTATTATCATTATCCTTTGGCTATTGCATAGCCCATTGATCTGCAGATTAGTCTATAACACAAACTCATACATATCTATGCATTATTATCATGTAAATGCATTTAATCATATCCTCAATTCGGTATCCACATACCAACATATTTAAATGTCAAAATTTTCAAGCTATAAATAGGTTGCACAATATCCATCATAATTCAAATAATGATAACCATTCATAGAATTGACATTCGCAAAGGTCCATATGTCTAAAATTTCAAGTGTATCATTAATAGCTTCACAGTTAATAAGCAAATAAAATATGATTAGGCCTTAAGTAATTCTAGTTGTCTAAGTCAAAAGGTGGCATTACATACACCCAACTTCAGGAAACATATTCCCGAGGTGGTCAAAAAAGTGAGGGATGATCTCGTCGTAAGGTCTCTGCATCCTCCCAAGTAGCAGATCTTGAGCTATACTTGTCCCAATGGACCTTAACTTGGTCTACCAAATGATTCCTAAGCTGTCGAACCCTACGGTCCAATATGCGTAACGGTTCGACCATGATGGTTCCTGCATCCGAGACCTGCAATTTCTTCCAATTTAGTTTGTGATATTCATCAGCAACATAATGATGTAGAACAGATACATGAAAAACATTATGAATTTTATGCAAGTGGGATGGCAGTAGGAAATGATAGGCAATGAGTCTAATTCTATCTTGGATTTTGAATGGTCCTATAAATCGAGGCGACAAATTTGTCCCCTTTCGAACTAAATGTTACTCTTATTAGGCCTAATATGAATGAAAACTTGATCTCCCACTTTATAACTTCGATCAGTCCTATGTGCATCAGCGTAACTTTTATGTCTATCATGTGCTTCTTTTAGTCGTTGCCTAATATGAATCACATGTTCCTCCATCTCTTGAATCAATTATGGCCCAACCACCAGTCAGTCTTCTAATCTTTTCCAACTCAACGATGTCCTACATGGCCTTCCATACAGAGCTTCATAGGGTGGCATTCCAATGGAGCTATGAAAACTGTTATTGTAGGCGAACTCTACCGAAGGTAGTTACTTCTCCTAATGGGTTTGATAATCCATAACATACATCCTAAGCATGTATTCCATAACCTAATTTAATCTCTCAGTTTTCCCATCTGTTTTAGGATGATATGTTGTGCTTAAGTTCAACTGAGTTCCCAACCCTAACTACAAACTTGTCCAAAACCTAGATGTGAATTGGGAGTCCCTATTTCTTGGGTAACCCATGTAGACAGATGACTTCACTTATAAACATGCATGCCACATCAATGACATCATAAGTGTCTCTAACTGGAATAAAATGAGCACTCTTGGTCATGCTATCAACTATCACAAGAATATCAGTGTTCTTCAGTGATGTGAGTGGAAATCCCACAACGAAATCCATATAAATGACTTCCCACTTGTACATAGGAACATCATGCAGTTGTAGGAGACCTTTCGAGTGGTGATGATCAACCTTCACTTGCTGACACTCCAGGCACTTGCCGATGAAATTGACTACATCACACTTCATGCCTAACCATAAGAAAAGCTTCTTCAAGTCTGCGTACATTTTATTCACACCTGGATGCGCACAGTAAAGTGCTCTATGGAATTCCTTGAATATGATGCTTCGAATATCCCCACCCTCGGGGATGTACATCCTTTCCTAATATATTAACAATCCATATTCTTCAAGGCTATATCCTTCATACCTAGGTTCTAGGTGCGTCTCATTCTGGAGGTCTGAAGTAATCTTTAAATACCAACTATCTCCAAGAATTTTCCCAACACTCGCTCTCTTGAATTAACCTTTAAGGGCACCAAGGAGAAGACATGTAGTCTCCTACTCAGGGAATCCGTGACCACATTCTTATTTCCCTTGATGTGCGAAATTCCAAAATAGTACTCACTCATAAAATCACTCCATCGCCTCTACCTGGCATTGAGATCCCTTTGAATGAAGAGATGCTTTAAGCTTTCATGGTCTGTTTTGATCTCAAAGCTTTGCCCCACTAGATAATGCCTCCAAAGATTCATAGCTAGCATTACAACTTCTAATTCTAAATCATGAGTAGCATAAAGCTCCTCATGTTGATTCAACTTTCTTAATGCATACGTTATCACTCCCCCATCCTACATTAGCAAGGCCCCCAATCCTTGTTTTGAGGCATCCATGCAGACTGTGAAGTCTTTTTCCATATACGACATTCATAGAATTGGTGCATTTGTTAGTAACCTCTCAAGCTCGATGAATGAAATATTGCATTCCTTTGTCCATTCATATCTGACCCCCTTGTGTTGCAAGGTGGTGATGGGTTTCTCTATCTTAAATAACCCTTCCACAAATCTTCGATAATAACCAGCTAGCCCCGTGAAGCTTCTCACCTCATGAGAATTTTTCGGCACTGGCCTTTCCATAATGGCCTTCACCTTTTCTGGGTCCACAGAGTTTCCTTCACCGAAAATGATATGACATAAATAATGAATCTCTTTTTGGAAGAAAGAACACTTCGACAACTTGCCATACAATTTTTTCTCTCTAAGGCATGACAACACCACTCTCAAGTGTTCCTCATGTTCTCTTTCGTTCTTGGAATAGATGAGGATATCATCCAGAAAGATCTGTACAACGAGGTCCAAGTAATTTGGGAATACACCATTCATGTGGATCATGAATATTGTTGGTGCATTTCTCAAACCAAAAGGTACTACAACGAACTCGTAATTCCCAAACCAAGTTTGAAAGGTATTTTTAGGAATATTGCCTTCCTTAATCCTTAAATGGTGATACCTTGATCGCAGATCATTTTTTGAGAAAATTTTTACTCCTTTCATCTGATCAAAGAGATCATCTGTCTGTGACATTGGATACCTATTTTTCACTGTAGCACGGTTCAAGTCCTTATAATCTATACACATTCGTAAGGAACCATCCTTCTTCTTGATAAAAATTATTGGTGCACCCCAAGGTGAGACACTAGGCCTTATTGTCCCTAAGTCAAGTAAACCCTTCAACTATATCTGCAACTCCCAATGTTTCAATGCCGTCATCCTATACGGTGTCTTGGAAATTGGCTATGCACCAGGTTTTATCTCAATGGTAAAATCAAGATCCCTCTCAAGAGATAACCCTGGAAACTTATTTGGAAAAACATCCTCAAACTCTGAAAATACTGGATACTAATCCATGGAGGATAATTTCCCTTCATTGACTTCTTCCACTACATAAAATCGACAACCTTGCCTCATGCAATGTTAAACCTTCATGGTTGAGATAAAGAGTAGAGGCACCTTCCTTTGTACACTGTGGATCTCTACTGACCTTCCTTCATCATCAACACAAAGCACCCTTTTCACGAAACAATCTACCAAAGCTCGATGGGCTTCTAACTAGTCCATACCAATGATTAGGTCATATGTCCCTAGGGAAGTGGCGTACACCTTCAACCTAGTAGTACATGTTAGCGTTAGAAGTCACCCCTGGATTGCTTGCAGGAGTAGAGTCCAACGCCCATCAGTTTTATATCACGATTTGTTTAATGGGGTGATCAAATGGAGGTTAACTCACAATGATGTGGTTCTAACTCCGAAACTAGGTCAAGCATGCATGGGCAAGTGAGGTCTTAGATAACTTCAGACAGTGAGTTGTGGTAAGGGTGAGTAGGGGGAAGACTTGTATCAGAGAGATGCAAAGGTCTGTCATAAACATCAGGTTCCTAACAGACTGTGGAAGAAGACATTTAAACGCAAGATCTTCTTATGCTCAAACGCAGAGAACCAAAGAAAACAATAGTGCCACAATAAATCCTTTATCACAACATAATTGCCATAATTCGTGCAAATCAGTCGATCACGAACTCTCTTAGTATAAGATTAAAACTATATGGAGTAAGAAATATTGTCTGTCGTAAAACAAGAAATCTCACATACAGGTGCATAACCATTGAACTAGAGTGTGTTAAAACTTTACAATCGGGAGATTTTCTCTACCATCGATGCTTAAAAAATACAAAGACTGAGTTTATATACTCAGGAAAAATCACCTCCCAGAGGCGTGCCCAGTCACCCAAGCCTTGGTGTCCCTTCAGTCAAACTCGTACTGATATATTTCTTTAAATGCCACCTTAACTATGCATGGCTCCTGTAAGGAGGGTAGCTGAGCCATGAAGTGCTCGGCTAGCGTGCGCAGCTTCTCTGTCGAGTCGAGGACTTCGACACGGCTTCGTTGAGAAAATCGATACACAGGACCTCTATGAGCAGGCGGCTCACCAGACCCTCCATTCCCCTTACTTAATGAACGAAAGGAGGTTTCAACCACCCGCTCTTGCCTTCATTTACTTCAGTGCTAGAAACAATATTAAGATCGGGTCCGATGGCACCTGGAAATCGCGCTGATCCCCTCTGCAAATGAACTCGGCACCTTTGGCTTTCTTTATGCAGCTCCTTCCTCTCCCCAAGTGACCATGGGCTGTGACCATGTGCTTGTTCCCAATGCGCTTTCGGTGTTCGCGAATGGAAAGGAACTATTCCTGAAATTTGAAATCGCGATGAGCGAAACGCCGAGATGGCCCAATTTGTTGCCAGGTGTTCCCTTTAGACGGACGGCTGAAAAATGCTTCTTGATGTCGCGGGCCCCAGTTTTGGCATTTTCAGCGCTGTCAAGGTTCGGGGTTTCGCGATGTTCAAAGACGTAAAACCTTCACCCCACGAAATCTCGAATGCCGAAATGGCACGGATGTGTGTCGCGTGTCCTTAATATGACCGACCGAGGCAGTTCTCTCCACTTAACAGGGGACCGCGCTCGTTCTCAGGCTCACTTGATGTGACCTGGCGCTAGAACCGTGGGCCAGGCTTTGAAGGGCGCTTATCAGTGTTTCGGGGTTTGGGGTTTCGAAAGGCGAAGAGATGGGGAATTTCACCCCTTGAACTCCCGAATGTCGATATGCCGGTGTGACTGGATCCTGTGCCACGCGTCACTGGATCGGACGACCCAGATTCAGCCTTGAAATATAGGAGATTTCCTTGGTGCTATATGTCGGGTAACTTGATAGCCCCGAGACCCAGATGATCGTTGATCTGCTTCGTGGATGGATCTCGACTGTCGACAGCAAAACCTTGCCCGCTCGTTTGACTCGTAACCAGAAAGGAGATCCTTCTGTTGCTGCGCTTGGGTGTTTCCCGGTCATTCTGCAGACCTGGGTACTTTTGTGCCTAAGACAAAAATAATCGCTAACATTAGGCTCCATGGGGGATAGAGTCGTCCCTGTGATGCTCTAAGAACTCCTTCTGCAGCTTCAGTGCCTTGCTATTGGGCTACGGAGTCACTTATTAAGCCGAAAACATGCAAAAAAGAAAATAAACAGAGAACTAAAGGACAATATTTATAAACAAGGGAGCCATCTGAGGCTCAAATAAAACATTTCTTCAAAAAATGCCCATTCACTGGGCTTTTGAAAACCTCCTCACCCTCCAAATCTTGCAACCCATACGTGTTGTTGGAGAAAATCTCAGAGATCTTGAAGGGGCCAATCCAGAGGGCATCAAACTTGTTGTGTTTTCCTTTATCCTGCCTGGGGGCGTCCCACTTAAGTACCAAGTCCCCTATCTCGAACTCTTTCTTCCTGACCTTCTTGTCGAAAGCCTGCTTGATCTTTTCCTGGTGACTATGAGATGCAGTCCTCACCTGCTCTCTGATCTGTTGCACCTCTACTATCTGATGAATCCTCCTGATCATATGATTTGTTTCTCCCTCATAGTCTTGAAAGAATTTCTCCACAGGTAAGGCGAGTTGAGTAGGAAAAACCACCTCTGCTCTGTAGACTAGCTGAAAAGGCAAAGTGCCCAGAGATTTCTTCGTTGTCACACGATCAGCCCACAGAGCAAACTTCAACTTTGAATCCCAGGCCCTTTTGTTGTCTTCCAACAGTCTTTTGATGATCCTTATTAGGCTTTTGTTGGAGGATTCTGCTAAACCATTGCCACGGGGATAGTAGGGGGTGGAGTGAATTAGCGAGATCTGGAACTGCTCACAGAACTTAATTAGGGGCTCAGACTTGAAAGAAGCAGCATTATCGGTGATGATCCTGTTGGGAGAGTCGAATCTGGCTATGATATTATCCAGGAAGATGATAATTACTTTGTGTGATACGCTTCTGGTGGGGACAACTTCTATCCACTTGGTGAAATAATCCGTTGCAGTCAGGATCCATCTGTGCTAACCACTTGAGGGAGGATGAATTTCTCCAATGAAGTCCAGCCCCCACTGTTGAAAAGGTGTTGAAGATACTATAGGCTTCAATGGCAACGGTCTGAGTTGTTGCTTTCCTGAAAACCTTTGGCACTTGATGCAAGCTCTGATGCAAGCAGACATCCGGGAATAAAGTGGGCTAGTAATACCCAACTCGGAGTATCTTGTGAGCTGTGGTCTTCCAGAAATGATGACCTCCGCAAAGGCCACTGTGAAAATCAAACATAACCTTCTGGGCCTCTTGTGGGTCCAGGCATCTCAAAAATACCCCTAGAGGGTCTTTCAAGTACAAGATTTGGTCAATGAGGCAATATCTGACCGCCTTGAGCTTTAAATCTCTCACTTTGCTTTTACCCATTCTATCGGGGGGATTTAACTCCTGCAGGAAGTATAGAATGTCCCGATACTAGGCGCAGTCTGCCAGCGATAAGCCATCTTGAGAGTGTTGGCTGGGCAACTCAGCTTGTTGATTTCCTGAGCGAGCGTTGATGAAACTAACTCCCAAGGCTTCACAATTGGATTCAGCCAGTAACTTGGCTAAACCTTGCCCCTTAACCAACTTGGTGGGATTTATCTCTAAGTAAATTCCATAATTTTTGCTATCCATCTGCCTCTTCTCCCATCTATGTCTGGTTGTACCAGAATGTCCTTTACTGAAGCTGAAGGAACGTATGTTCTCACCTTCGAATGAAAGACGTAGATCCTGAAAGATTTGAGGGCTTTCACTAAGGCATAGGCCTGCTTCTCCATGATCTCATACTTGGTCTCTGCATCTCTTAATGCCTTGCTGAAGAAGGCGATGGGTTGCTCACGCCCCTCCTCGTTTTTCTGCAACAAGACCACTGCTACTGTATCAAAAGAAGCAAAGGAGAAAATTAGGAATTCTTTAGAATAGTCAGGACTGATCAGCACAGGTGCCTCAGTCAATGCCCTTTTTATTTGGTCAAAAGATGCCCTGGGCTCAGCGGTCCATTTCACTTCATTTCCCTTCCTGAGCATGGTCGTGATATGCTTCACCAGCTCGGCAAAATTTGAGACAAACCTCCTTAGAAAATTAATTTTCCCCAAAAAGGCATGAACCTCTTTTTTAGACTTGGGAAGTGATAAGATTTGAATTGCTTCTACCCTACTAGGATCAATCTTCACTCCCTCTGATGATACTATATGGCCTAATAACTTCCCCTCCTTCATAGAAAACAGGGACTTCTTGGGATTTAGGGAAAGACCAAATCTCTGGCACTTCGATAAAACTCTCCTTAAGTGGTAGCGGTGCTCCTTATTAGACCTGGAAAAGACCGTGATGTCATCTAGGTAGATCACTACAAACTGGTCTTTTTCTCTGATGAAGGCTATATCCATGGCTCGTTGAAATGTTTCTCCTGCATTCATTAGCCCAAATGGCATTTTGGCATACATGAATGTGCCCCAAGGAGTGGTGAAGG
>ML782776.1:199712-212903 GCA_009831015.1 Picea engelmannii
GTGAAAAGTCATGAGAAACCTTCTTTAGGAAAACAATGTTCTTACTTGTATCAAAATCCGAGCAGAGTGGTGGTTGATAATCATCTTCATAAAATAAATCCAAATGCTCAGAGGAACAATCATCAAAGTCCTCAAGGTATGACTGAAAATCATCAGGAAAACAAGGTATTAGGTCATCCTTGGGTTTTTGGAGAGTATGGGTAAAAACCTCATCTCCTTGTTGCCATTGGTGAAGAATAATCTGTTGTGATAATTGCAAAGGAAACACTTGGAAATGACTTTCAATGTCGTAGACGGGACCCATATCATAACCAACTATATCCCACCTACGTCTCCCAACATGTATGAATTCATCAATGTTGTCAACCATGTCATTATTTTTATCATAACATGCAAGTTTTGAAAACTCATTCGCCTCCTCCTCATTTCCTTCATCATAAGGTAAAACATATTAAAAAACTAGGGAAGGAGGGAAACTTATTGTTTCTTCTTGTGCAGGAGCTTCTAGGACTTGGACATATTTGGCATGCATTATTGTCTTATACTTGGTGGTGCAGAAAGGAAGATGCTCTTCATTCGGGGATTCCATTTCTCAATCACTCTTTGAATCATGAAATAAGGCGTCATCAAAGTCCTAAAAAGGAAAGAAACTAACCTTATCGTCTTGTTGTTGTGCAGGAGGAGAAGGCTTATGGATCGCTTCATCAAGAGGAAGAGGGCATGTTGATACTTCGTTATTGGGCTCCATCTCCTCAACTATTTCTTCAGCAATCCCTCGTCGATCTGTGGTTTGCTCCCCTTCTTCTTGGAGATCAATGATGAAGATCTCAAGGGTAAACAAATTCTCTCCATTAATAGTACTTGAAGTAAAGAGGCATCCTATATCAAGAGAGGAGACCTTCTCCTCAATCACTGCAGCTATGTAGTAGGCTTCGTCAAGCGTCCTTGGGGTTCTTTCATTAAGAGGAAAACTTAGATACCCCAAAAATGCATTAGTAAAGAGATGGACCAAGTATCTCTCCTCGGGATGATGACTTTCAGGAATATGATATAGCATGTTCTCAAATCTAATCTGGAAGTATCTGACAGTTTCTTCCTTAGCTTGCTTTAGACGCTCAAGTTCTTGTAATAGTAATGGGATGTCTTGCTGCTGGATACCCCATCTCTCGAGAAAAAAATTCTCAAAATGCTCCATAGTCTTGATGCTGGCCTCGGGGAGGTTATCATACCATTCTTTGGCATTGTAAGAAAACATTGCAGAGAAAAGATTCATGACCACGTCCTCAGCATAATCATCGACGTGGTAGGATATTAAGAAATTCCAGAAATTTCGCATGTGATAGTCATCTCTTTCTCTATCACCACTACAAAATCTAGAAAGCAAATTTATGTATTCAAAGGGCATTTGTTGAGGGTACCCCGGGATGTCACTCATGTCTACAGGATTGTAGTTCTCAGGATCCCATTGTGAAGTCATCGTTGGCTTCGTCATTAGTGGAGTCGCCAGATAGTTTTCTTGAAACCATCAAAAGAAAAGGGAAAACACCCTAGTGGAGTCGCCAGGTAAGCTTGTAAGAAAATAGTCTTTGGGGCAAAGCTTACCAAAAATATTTTTCATTTGAAGAGAATTGACTCAGTGTTCCCCGGCAACGGTGCCAAAATGTTATCACACAGTTTGTACCTAGGTCAAATGGATAAAAAAGAAGGCCAAACTGGTGGAACAGGAACCTATCCCAACCAATTTCACCACGATGGTGAGATTCTTTCTCTTTAGGGAGGTTAGGCCCAGGGGAGACGTCCCCAGTAACCTGAAGTTTTGAAGAGGCAAAAGTTAAAGTACAAAGGTAAAGTTCCCCCTTCACAGGTCACCACCAAAACAGATAGTCTCGGCTAAACAACCAATAATGAAGTGAAGCCCCAAAGAAGAACACCTGCCCAGAAAAAAAGCAACAGCAAACCAATATATCAAAGATATGATTCAATGGGTTAGTACTTCATAAGACTATCTAATATAAGCAATTATGGTAATAAATGTTGACGAAGTCAATGTTTATCAATATAGCAATGAAAATAATATCACTTCCTCAATAGATATTGAAATAAGATGGCATTCAATGTAACAAATCAACACAACATCAATTAATGCCTAAATCACCATTCAATTGTTTCTTAAACAAGACGTTGATGCATAAAGATGAGATATTCAAGTACGACGTTAGCAACTTTAGGGTTAGTAGTTAGTTAGGGTTTCAATTTAGAAAAGAGTTTGAGAGTTTGTTTGATCACTTTCACTTCAACGCTGGAGGTCTAAGATCAGTGCCTTTATGCTAATGGAGTCAATTTAATAGAGGACGCAAGGGTTGAAGGAGGACGGCTAAGGACTAGAAAGAAAAGATCTGAAGTGTTGCTATGGCAAGGACCCAGAATCAAATTCCTAGGGGAGAGAGGCTCACTCCAGTGTTGCTAAAGCAAGGCCTCGTGCTCTCTCCTCCTTCCTTAGGTTAACTTGGCAAAAACGGCTAGCATGAAAGATAAATCAAGACAAGAGAATGTAGTGAGGGAAAGTTTTTCTACAGCAAGGCTCTATCACTAAACCCTAGAAGAAGAACGGCCCTAGGTGTAGATAACCTAGGCCTGGGACATCTCCTCCTTCTTGACTTCTGGAAGGTACGGCTAGCTCAGGGAGAAGAAGAAATGAGAGTGTAGCTATGGCTAGGCTCTTCCTTCATTCTTCAATGGCTCAAAATTTCTCTTTTAGGGGACATGAGACAAGGACCTACTTGTGTGCTTGTCACCTAGAGTTTTGATTCAGCAAATTTATAAATACATGTAATAAAATAAGACTACAACCATTCAATCAAGAAGTTTTGCAGAAAAATACTTACAATTCATCAAGAAAACCATGTAAACCCTAGTTGTAACACCTTCCTTCAAGAGAAAAACCATAAAATGCCAAGAAATGCCTTCCTTCAACAAGTGTGCCTCACTAAACCAGCAAGAACACCCATGTAGGGCGTTAAAATCATACCTCGCTAATGAGTGAGTGATGTGATATGTTAGAATGAGGCCAAAACTCCTCAATATATACTATATCAATGACCTTAATTAACTTCCAGGTCATAAAAAGGCCGACAAGGCCATAATACTATTTTTTACATTAAATTGTCAAATTAAAACCCTAACTGAGCTGTAAAAAAGTTAAAAGCCCCTTCAAGGGAGGCGCTAGCCCCTTTTATGGGAAATGAGACATCCAGGAGCAAAACGTTATCCCCCCAGCGGCCTCTCCAATATGCCACACGTGCCACTGTTGCCCAGTCTGCCTCCATGAATCTCCATGAAGTTGGATGACGTCATGGTGAGGATGGGAGCGTCCTAAGCCTTCCAAGGCCAAGGGGTTCCACTGAAAAGGGGTCATTCCCCATAGACGGGACTCCGCCAAAGTGCCTATGATGGAACGTCCTCCTCTTCTTCGATGCAAGACCCTAATCAACCATTGTCCTGTCTCTGCCCCCTTATTGAGTCTCAGCATCCATCTGGTGGGCTCTTCATCCCCATGGAGGTCTGAACTGATCATCTCCCCATGTGTACCAGTCCAAATGGTAACTATTCGTCGGTCATGATCCTGCACATCAAAGGATACGCCCTCCATGGGCTCACCAGTCATTGGAATCATAGCAATGTTAATCACGTTTCATCATCAATATTATCAAACATATGCATAAGACCCTAATACATCAGTCAATAGCTCAAAGATATTACAAAAACCTACAATACATGACTGGATAAAAAGAAAAGACATCCTATTGGGATAGTATCCACAAGAAAGGGGAAGTTTCCAGGAAGGTTTCATCCAAGCCATGTAAGTGAGGTGATGTGGCTAGGGAATGTCCAGACATGTGGGTGAAATGAGAGCCAGGGATGCATGATGTTATCTCTAGGTGCCTTTGTAGAAGGCGACTTGTACCTGTCATGGATGCAAATTTTTCCAAGTCTGTTCTTGCCTTTATTATTTTCTTTTATTTTCTTTTTCTTCTTCTTTTTCATTTATTCAAGGGCTAACCAGAGGGGACTGCCTTGGCATGGTGACCAGAGATGAAAGTGTTACCCACAAATACTCTCACAGAGATGAGAAGGTTGGCTCGTGATGAGACCCCCTTCCCCTTGGCCATGAAACCAAAGGTCACTGCCCTGGCGTCATAACCAGATGGTGGCAATGTCATACTGTTAGGTACCCATGAACCTAATAGGTTGGCTCGTGATGAGACCCCCTATCCTCTTGACTAGATCTTGTTTGCATTTTCCGGGTCCCTCTTGTTTCTTACTAAGAGGTTTTTTATTGCTTTCTTGGGGATCCCTAGGCGAAGCATCTCGAGGTTTTATTTCTAGGATTTTATCTTTTACCAGTAGCTTTTACCTTATGGGCCTTTAGCCCCTTCTTCCCACGAGATAAGGTGCAATCCTACAAACAAGTCAACCCAATACCCAGACAAGGGGAATGGGACAAGTGAGTGGGAGATAAGATGAAACAGTGGTGCTATGATGGGAGTGGACGATGGCTTTTCAGAAATCCCCCAGTGGAAAACCAAGACCTATGGGCACAGGCTTGCTAGGATACCCTATCAATCCCCCAGAGCATGGTCAAGTGGGCTAATGTAAGATCCAAGAAGTTGTTAGAGATAAAAGGAATCAGATGCATATATTTAAAGGTTTCAATGATCAAAAGTGACACAGACCATGATACCTGGACCAATTACCTCATGGAGCAAGAACCTCGTCCGATACAAGACCAAGCCGATGGTGATGGATGTTGTTGCTGCTGACAAGATAAAGCTTATGGAAGAATAAAAGGATGGGCTCTATAGGGACATGCTCAAGTCAATCTTTCTCTTGGTACTCCATGTCTAGAACTTGTGGGCCTCGAGACATGATCTCCTGGTTATCCCTAAAAATCATGGATAACATCTGGCTCCAATTCGAGGGCATGCGCTCACCGTAGAGCGCATGAGAACCTCAACATCTCTGGCATAACCTACAGACCTACTCAAACTTGATAGGGGCATCAGTAACAAAATGGGGCGGAAATTACACCCCATCATACATAGATATATATACATATATTGAAATAAAACAATCAATAATGCAAAGTAAACTACTTACCTATACTTACCTGTTGGTTGGATGTTTGGTGTAGTCAAATAACTAGTGAAGCCAATCCAGCAATGTCCCACAATACCTGCTTTTGTGCTTCATCATAAACCGGAACAGTGGCAAATCAAGCACAAAAATGACATGGGTTAGAGCATATATCATATCATCGGAAACCATAAAGTCTAACTCATGGAGGCGGGTGGGAGGGATAAAATCCTTCCAAGTCCATCTTCGAGGAAAATACTCAATCCACTTCAAGAAAGGGTCATGAAAAGTGCAAGGTCCAGAAAACTGACTCAAAGGGCTTGCCAACTGGCTACCTAGGAAATCCTCACGCTCTGAAGTCAAGGAAGGGATCGGTAAAGATCTAGCAGACGACTGGCAAACTACCAAGGGAAAGTTGAAAAACTGGGATAACTGACTCAAACTTGCAGTATCCAACCGACCCTTGGAGTCTAGGGTTTGCCTAAGAGGAAGCTTAACATAAAAAATATATATCCCAACTACACCTTTAACGGACAAGCACAGTAAAGTAATAACAAGTGTCTGGAGTGAAAAGTCATGAGAAACCTTCTTTAGGCTAACAATGTTCTTACTTGTATCAAAATCCGAGCAGAGTGGTGGTTGATAATCATCTTCATAAAATAAATCCAAATGCTCAGAGGAACAATCATCAAATTCCTCAAGGTATGACCGAAAATCATCAGGAAAACAAGGTACTAGGTCATCCTTGGTTTTTTTGGAGAGTGTGGGTAAAAACCTCATCTCCTTGTTGCCATTGGTGAAGAATAATCTGTTGTGATAATTGCAGAGGAAACACTTGGAAATGACTTTAAATGTCGTAGACGGGACCCATATCATAACCAACTATATCCCACCTACGTCTCCCAACATGTATTAATTCATCAATGTTGTCAACCATGTCATTATTTGTATCATAACATGCAAGTTTTGAAAACTCATTCGCCTCCTCCTCATTTCCTTCATCATAAGGTAAAACATCATTAAAAACTAGGGGAGGAGGGAAACTTATTGTTTCTTCTTGTGCAGGAGCTTCTAGGACTTGGACATATTTGGCATGCATTATTGTCTTATCCTTGGTGGTGCAGCAAGGAAGATGCTCTTCATTCGGGGATTCTGTTTCTCCATCACTCTTTGAATCATGAAATAAGGCGTCATCAAAGTCATGAAAAGGAAAGAAACTAACCTTATCGTCTTGTTGTTGTGAAAGTGGAGAAGGCTTATGGATCGCTTTATCAAGAGGAAGAGGGCATGTTGATACTTCGTTATTGGGCTCCGACTCCTCAACTATTTCTTCAACAATCCCTCGTCGATCTGTGATTTGCTCCCCTTCTTCTTGGAGATCAATGATGAAGCTCTCAAGGGTAAACAAATTCTCTCCATTAATAGTACTTGAAGTAAAGAGGCATCCTATATCAAGCGAGGAGACCTTCTCCTCAATCACTGCAGCTATGTAGTAGGCTTCGTCAAGTGTCCTTCCGGTTCTTTCATTAAGAGGAAAACTTAGATACCCCAAAAGTGCATTACTAAAGAGATGGACCAAGTATCTCTCCTCGAGATGATGACTTTGAGGAATCTGACATAGCATGTTCTCAAATCTAATCTGGAAGTATCTGAAAGTTTCAGCCTCAGCTTGCTTTATACACTCAAGTTCTTGTAATAGTAATGGTATGTCTTGCTGTTGGATACCCCATCTCTCGAGAAAAAAATTCTCAAATTGCTAAATAGTCTTGATGTTGGCTTCGGGGAGGTTATCATGCCATTCTTTGGCATTGTAAGAAAATGTTGCAGAGAAAAGTTTCATGACCACGTCCTCAGCATAATCATCAACGGGGTAGGATAGGAAGAAATTCCAAAAATTTCTCATGTGATAGTCAGCTCTTTCTCTATCACCACCACAGAATCCATGAAGCAAATTTATGTAATCAAAGGGCATTTGTTGAGGGTACCCCGGGATGTCACTGATGTCTAAAGGCTTGTAGTTCCCGAGATCCCATTGTGAAGTCATCATTGGCTTCGTCATCAGTGGAGTCACCAGATAGTTTTCTTGAAACTATCAAAAGAAAAGGGAAAACACCCTAGGGGAGTCGCCAGGTAAACTTGTAAGAAAATAGTCTCTGGGGCAAGGCTTACCGAAAAGATTTTTCCTTTGAAGAGAATTGACTCAGTGTTCCTCGGCAATGACGCCAAAATGTTATCGCGCAGTTTGTAGCTAGGTCAAATGGCTAAGAAAGAAGTCCAAACTGGTGCAACAAGAACCTATCCCACCCAATGTCACCACGATGGGGAGGTTCTTTCTCTTTAGGGAGGTTAGGCCCAGGGGAGATGTCCCCGGTAACCTGGAGTTTTGAAGAGGCAAAAGTTATAGGACAAAGGTAAAGTCCCCCCTTCACAGGTCATCAGCAAAATAGATAGTCCCGGCTAAAAAACCAATAATAAGGTAACGCCCCAAACAAGAACACCTGCCTGGAACAAAGCAACAACAAACAATTATATGCAAGCTATGATTCAATGGGTTAGTACTTCATAAGACTATCTAACATAAGCAATTATGGCAATAAATATTGACGAAGTCAAAGTTTATCAATATAGCAATGCAAATAATATCACTTCCCCATTAAATACTGAAATGAGATGACATTCAATGTAACAAATCAACACAACGTCAATTAATGCCTAAATCACCATTCAATTGCTTCTTAAACAAGACATTGTTGCATAAAGATGAGATATTTAAGTATGACGTCAGTAACTTTAGGGTTAGCAGTTGGTTAGGGTTTCAATTTAGAAAAGTGTTTGAGAGTTTGTTTGATCACTTTCACTTCAACGTTGGAGGTCTAAGATCAGTGCCTTTGGGCTAATGGAGTCAATTTAATAGAGGACACAAGGGTTGAAGGACGACGGCTAAGGACTAGAAAGAAAAGTTCTAAAGTGATGCTATGGCAGGGCCCCAGAATCAAATCCCTAGGGGAGAGAGGCTCACTCCAGTGTTGCTAAAGCAAGGCCTCGTGCTCTCTCCTCTCTCCTCTTCTTTTGTGCAAGACCTTAATCAACAATTGTTCTGTCTCTGCCCCCTGATGGGGTCTCAGCATCCATCTAGTGGGCTCTTCAGCCCCATGGAGGTCTGAAATGATCATCTCCCCATCTGTACCAGTCCAAATGTTACATGTTTGTCGGTCATGATCCTGGACATCAAAAGCTACGCCCTCCATGGGCTCATCAGTCACCGGGATCATAGCAATGTTAATCATGTTTCATCATCAATATTATCAAACATATGCATAAGACCCTAATACATCAGTCAATAGCTCAAATATATTACAAAAACCTACAATACATGACTGGAGAAAAAGACAAGACGTCCTATTGGGCTAGTATCCACAAGAAAGGGGAAATTTCCGAGAAGGTTTCATCCAAGCCATGCAAGTGAGGTGATGTGGCTAGGGGATGTCCAGACATGTGAGTGAAGTGAGAGCCAGGGATGCATGATGTTATCTGTGGGTGCCTTTGTAGAAGGCGAGTTGTACCTATCATGGATGCAATTTTTTCCAAGCCCGCTCTTGCCTTTATTCTTTTCTTTTATTTGTTTTTTCTTCTTCTTTTTCTTTTATTCAAGGGATAACTAGACGACATTGCCTTGGCACGGTGACCAGAGTTGACAGTGTTACCCACAAGTACTTTCACAGAGATGAGAAGGTTGGTTTGTGATGAGACTCCCTTTCCCTTGGCCATGTAGCCAAATGTCACTGCCCTAGCATGGTAACCAGATGGTGGCAATGTCACACTGTTAGGTACCCATGAACCTAATAGGTTGGCTCGTGATGAGACCCCCTATCCTTTTGACTAGGTCTTGTTTGTATTTTTTGGGTCCCTCTTGTTTCTTACTAAGAGGATTCTTATTGCCTTCTCGAGGATCCCTGGGTGAAGCATCTCAAGGTCTTATTTCTAAGCTTTTATCTTTTACCAGCTTCTTTTACCTTATGGGCCTTTAGCCCCTTCTTCCCACTAGATAAGGTGGAATCCTACAAACAGGTCAGCCTAATGCCCGGACAAGGGGAATGGGACAAGTGAGTGGGAGATAAGATGAAATAGCGGTGCTATGATGGGAGTGGACGATGGCTTTTCAGAAATCCCCCAGTGGAAAACCAAGACCTATGGGCACATGCTTGCAAGGATACCCTGTCAATCCCCCAGAGCATGGTCAAGTGGGCTAATGTAAGATCCAAGTAGTTGTTAGAGATAAAAGGAATCAGATGCATATATTTAAAGGTTTCAATGATCAAAAGTGACACATACCATGATACATGGACCAATTACCTCATGGAGAAAGAACCTCGTCCGATACAAGATCAAGTCGATGGTGATGGATGTTGTTGTTGCTGACAAGATAAAGTTGATGCAAGAAGAAAAGGATGGGCCCTCCACGACCATGCTCAGGTCAATCCTGCTCTCGGTACTCCATGTCTAGGACCTAGTGGCCTCAAGACATGATCTCTTGGTTATCCCTAAAAATCAGGGATAACATCTGGCTCCAACTCAGGGACATGTCCTCACCGTAGAGCACATGAGAACCTCAACATCTCTGACATAACCTGCAGACATCCTCAAACTTGATAGGAGCATCAGTAACAAAATGGGATGGTAATACCACCCCAGCATATATATATGTTATATATCTATATCTATATGTATGTTGTATATACATACATATACATACATACATATATATACATACATATATATATATATATATATATGTATATATATATATATATATATATATATATATATCTGTGTGTGTGTGTGTGTGTATGCAAAGCAAACTACTTACCTATACTTATCTGTTGGTTGGATGTTTGGTGTAGTCAAATAACCAGTGAAGCCAATCCAGCAATGTCCCATAATACCTGCCTTTGTGCTTCATCATAAACCAAAACAGTGACAAATCAAGCACAAACATGACATGGGTTAGAGCATATATCATATCGTTGGAAATCATAAAGTCTAACTCATGGAGGCGGGTGGGAGGGATAAAATCCTTCCAAGTCCATCTTCGAGGAAAATACTCAATCCACTTCAAGAAAGAGTCATGAAAAGTGCAAGGTCCAGAAAACTGACTCAAAGGGCCTGCCATCTGGCTACCTAGGACATCCTCACGCTCTGAAGTCAAGGAAGGGATTGACAAAGATATAGTAGACGACTGGAAAACTACCAAGGGAAAGTTGAAAAACTGGGATAACTGACTCAAAATTACAGTATCCAACCGACCCTTGGAGTCTAGGGTTTGCCTAAGAGGAAGCTTAACATAAAAAATATACTTCCCAACTACACCGTTAATGGACAAGCACGGTAAAGTAATAACAGGTGGCTGGAGTGAAAAGTCATGAGAAACCTTTTTTAGGCAAACAATGTTCTTACTTGTATCAAAATCCGAGTAGAGTGGTGGTTGATAATCATCTTCATAAAATAAATCCAAATGTTCAGAGGAACAATCATCAAAGTCCTCAAGGTATGATCGAAAATCATCAGGAAAACAAGGTACTAGGTCATCCTTGGGTTTTTGAGAGTATGGGTAAAAACCTCATCTCATTGTTGCCATTGGTGAAGAATAATCTGTTGTGATAATTGCAAAGGCAACACTTGGAAATGACTTTAAATGTCGTAGACGGGACCCATATCATAACCAACTATATCCCACCTACGTCTCCCAACATGTATGAATTCATCAATGTTGTCAACCATGTCATTATTTGTATCATAACAAGCAAGTTTTGAAAACTCATTCGCCTCCTCCTCATTTTCTTCATCATAAGGTAAAACATCATTAAAAACTAGGGGAGGAGGGAAACTTGTTACTTCTTCTTGTGCAGGAGCTTCTAGGACTTGGGCATCTTTGACATGCATTATTGTCTTATCGTTGGTGGTGCGGAAACAAAGATGTTCTTCATTCGGGATTCCATTTCTCCATCACTCTCTGAATCATGAAATAAGGCGTCATCAAAGTCCTGAAAAGGAAAGAAACTAACCTTATTGTCTTGTTGTTGTGCAGGTGGAGAAGGCTTATTGATCGCTTCATCAAGAGGAAGAGGGCATGTTGATACTTTGTTATTGTGCTCGAGCTCCTCAATTATTTCTCTAGCAATCCCTCGTTGATCTGTAGTTTGCTCCCCTTCTTCTTGGAGATCAATGATGAAACTCTCAAGGATAAAAAAATTCTCTCCATTAACAGTACTTGAAGTAAAGAGGCAACCTATATCAAGCGAGGAGACCTTCTCCTCAATCACTGCAGCTATGTAGTAGGCTTCGTCGAGCATCCTTGGGGTTCTTTCATTAAGAGGAAAACTTAGATACCCCAAAAGTGCATTGGTAAAGAGATGGACCAAGTATCTGTCCTCGGGATGATGACTTTCATGAATATGATATAGCATGTTCTCAAATATAATCTGGAAGTATTTGACAGTTTCATCCTTAGCTTGCTTTATACGCTCAAGTTCTTGTAATAGTAATGGGATGTCTTGCTGCTAGATACCCCATCTCTCGAGAAAAAAATTCTCAAATTACTCCATAGTCTTAATGCTAGCCTTGGGGAGGTTATCATACCATTCTTTGGCATTGTAAGAAAATGTTGCTCAAAAAAGTTTCATGACCACGTCCTCAGCATAATCATCGACGGGGTAGGATAGGAAGAAATTCCAGAAATTTCTCATGTGATAGTTAGCTCTTTCTCTATCACCACCACAGAATCCAGGAAGCAATTTTATGTATTCAAAGGGCATTTGTTGAGGGTACCCCGGGATGTCACTGATGTCTAAAGGCTTGTAGTTCTCGGGATCCCATTGTGAAGTCATCGTTGGCTTCATCATCAGTTGAGTCCCTGGATAGTTTTCTTGAAACTATCAAAAGAAAAGGTAAAACACCCTAGTGGAGTCGCTAGGTAAGCTTGTAGGAAAATAGTCTCGAGGGCAAGGCTTACCGAAAAGATTTTTCGTTTGAAGAGAATTGACTCAATGTTGCCTGACAACGGCGCCAAAATGTTATCACACAGTTTGTAGCTAGGTCAAATGGCTAAGAAAGAAGGCCAAACTGGCGCAACAGGAACCTATCCCACCCAATGTCACCATGATGGGGAGGTTCTTTCTCTTTAGGGAGGTTAGGCCTAGGGGAGATGTCCCCGGTAACCTGGAGTTTTGAAGAGGCAAAAGTTAAAGGACAAAGGTAAAGTTCCCCCTTCACAGGTCACCACCAAAATAGATAGTCCCCGCTAAACAACCAATAATGAAGTGAAGCCCCAAAGAAGAACACCTGCCCGAAACAAAGCAACAACAAACCAATATATGTAAGTTATGATTCAATGGGTTAGTACTTCATAAGACTATCTGATATAAGCAATGATGGCAATAAATATTGACGAAGTCAATGTTTATCAATATAGCAATGCAAATAATATCACTTCCTCAATAAATACTGAAATGAGATGGCATTCAATGTAACAAATCAACACAACCTCAATTAATGCCTAAATCACCATTCAATTGCTTCTTAAACAAAACATTGTTGCATAAAGATGAGATATTCAAGTATGACATCAGTAACTTTAGGGTTAGCAGTTAGTTAGGGTTTCAATTTAGAAAAGAGTTTGAGAGTTTGTTTGATCACTTTCACTTCAGTGCTGGAGGTCTAAGATCAGTGCCTTAGGGCTAATGGAGTCAATTTAATAGAGGACGCAAGGGTTGAAGGAGGACGACTAAGGACTAGAAAGAAAAGTTCTGAAGTGCTGCTATGGCAGGGCCCCAGAATCAAATCCCTAGGGGAGAGAGACTCGCTCCTGTGTTGTTAAAGCAAGGCCTCGTGCTCTCTCCTCCTTCCTTAGGTTAACTTGGCAAAAACGGCTAGCATGAAAGATAAATCAAGACAAGAGAATGTAGTGAGGGAAAGTGTTGCTATAGCAAGGCTCTATCACTAAACCCTAGAAGAAGAACGACCCTAGGTGTAGATAACCTAGGCCTGGGACATCTCCTCCTT
>ML782776.1:245823-261519 GCA_009831015.1 Picea engelmannii
CCCCCATCCAGATAGACGAGTACCTCTTTTTAATTTAACGAGCTCGAGGAGGGTAACACATGCCCGATATGACTCACCTTCGGTAAGTCCCTCTTCCTTTATTTAACGAACTGGAAGAAGTAAGGGTTCGGTCCCATATGGGCCCTTCAATGTATGATTGTTTAACGAATCCAGAGAAGGTAAACTTGGTGATTTTTCATATTTAGAGAGTCTAAAAAGAACTTAAAGACGACTCCAATGTTGTCCTTTTTCGTAATGGTAGTCTTGTGAGGCCGAAAAAGTGATAAAAGTTTACCCAATTACATTCTCATGTATTTACGAGCACAAGAAAGAACAAAAACTAAGCTCGGTATGCCCCCAGCTTGAAAACTAGTGGCTTAACTCCAGAATGATCATCAAAGGCTGGAGACATGCCCTCCAAGCTTCAATTCATTCACCGACTTTGAGTTTGTCACCAATTTCTCTACTAGATGGAGGAAAAGGATAAGGGTGGATGAAATGAAGGTTCAAAAGAGGTGATTGTTTCATTTTTTTAACGAGCTCGACACAAGAAAAGAACTATGCTCAGGGCTCCGGGTTCAATCCCCATATTTATGTTTCATTTTTTAACGAGCTTGCTACAGAGAGGAAAACTATGCTCAAAGCTTTTGTTTCATTTTTTAACGAGCTTGCTACAGAGAAGAGAAACTATGCTCGTGACCTCTATTTCATTTTTTAACGAGCTTTCCACAGAAGAGAGAAACTATGCTCGTGGACTCTTCTTGATCATGGCTTCCAAGAAAATAACGCTCTGGAAGAACACCATGTCAAGGGACAAAACTCAGTCATGGCTTCCAAGATATCTTCACTGGATGGAAGAAAATCACTCTGGAAGGAACACATGTCGAGGGCCGCGACATGGGTAAGGAGAGCAGGCTCCAATAGCCCTATTGAAGAGATCACCATGTCAACTACCGGATCCAAATCATTGGAAGTCGAAGGCATGGGAAATGATGGAAGATCAACATCAGGAGGGGAGATAGATTGTATATCTTCCCGAATTTATTCACGAGGGGGAAGAAAAGAGGATCGATGATGGTTATCATCCCGAGGTAGCTTGTCAATGCTCAACATTTCCATAATAAATTCATTTGAGGGAAAAATTGGGGAAATGTAGTCGATCCTAGACGACAAGGAACTTAACCGTGATGGCATCGAGTAACTGTTGGGTGCCAATAGATGTTGGTCATCCGATGAGGGAGAAGCGGATTGGATAGAAACGTATGATGTTTTGGCTCGACCAAGTGGCACGGTGTCACCTAGTGCATCGAATTCCAACGGACTAGGTATGATCCAAGGGTCAGATGATTCCAAAGATTGATAAGTCACGATCGAAATCATATCGACGATGGCAATATGATGTGTAGTCGGTGGAAGTGGTGTAGGGAAGGTACCCATAAGGCTAGAATCTTTCAGCAAGCCAACACCAACGCTTTCATACGTGATCTCGTGGTCTCCCAAGAAAGGAATGTTGTTGGTAGTGAGAGCGCGAGCATTGGTCGTGCAGAAATCTAACTGATCAACAGTGACAATTATGCCCTGATGAGGAAATTGTACAGATTGAAACACTGACGAGGCAATGGCAGTCATAGCATAAAACCAACTTCTTCCAAGTAACAAGTTGTAATCGAGGGGAGCATCGACCACCTCGACATCAACAGTGACAGTTTTTCCACCCAATTGGACGAGCAAGGACTATAAAAACCCATGGGGATGAAAACCTTGCCCATCGAATGCGCATAACATCATTGGGGATTTTTTAAGTGCGGGTGATTTTAAACTTTTCCAACATGCTAAAGACATGACACAAGTTGAGGCTCCCTCATCCAGAATAGTTCGATGGATTTATTGATTGTGAACAACAACATCAACTTGGAAAGCAAGTTGGTGGGAGAGGCGAGACGTATAATTGTCCAGGTTAAACATGATATGGTTGGACGACTCAGGATCAACAGCGCCAATAGCAACCAAGAGCGTTCTACGTTGACTAGGGCAATGTTGTAGAACTTCTAACACAAACATAACACACGGTGCTTGAGCCAAATCTTCAACAATGTTGTAGTTTTTGGCGGCACGTGAACTAGGATTAAAGGTAGATTTGTGGATAGTGCTCTTAGGAGGGAGTAATATAGAGTCGAATGTAGGTTTCTCAATCTGAAGTGGTCCAGATGGAAGATTAACCGATGGAGGACTAACGGAGGATGGTGATGGATCTGGTAAAGTACCGGTACCATTAGTGACTTTTCCTTTGTCAGGGTTAACCAGTGTGTCGTATGTCTTAGAGAAAGTGGTCAAATTAATCCCATTAAACATATAAATATGTGCACTCGTTGAGGCCTCATCATGAGGATGCCTAGAACTGCCCCCGGGAGAGGGGGTTTGAGCAACCATGGATTGTTGTTGTGGAAAAGGTTGAGTAAGCACAACGAGTTGTGAATTTCCCTGGAAAAGTTTGGCCACTTCATTGCGATGTGGACAGTCTCAAGTGTAGTGATCGTCACCACAAATGATACACGGGAATTTCAGTTTTTGTTGTGGTTTCATTTCAGTAGCAGGTGTTTGAGCTTGATTTTTTCGTTGTTCATTGCTATTAGTATTTTTTGATTTATTTTTTGCCTTCTTCTTACCTCCGGATTGTTGTGAAGGGGCATATTGAACTATATTCGCCTCAGAAATCTGAGTTTGAAGGGAGGTAGAGGAGATTGTGGTCGACTGGGAAGTAGATTGAGTTTTGACGGAACCGATAACACCGTCTGCATGAGATGAGGAGGACGGTTTGGATGGATTGGCATTAGCTCGAGCAACATTCAGAAGCAAATTATACAAAGTACCAGATTGTGAATAAACCAAATCTAAGTACTGAGCCCGAGCAATGGTTTCTTCCTCAGTAACTGCGCCACCCATAGCGACATCACGAGCAATCGGGGGTAAAAGTGATTTAGTAAACCACACCGCCAATAATATGTCTGGAATGATTACTTTGATCATCCTTCGTCGTCGTCTCCACTCATGAATATGGTCAGAGATATGCACAGAGTCAGTTTCACAAAGGGAGGTCAAGAGTTCAATACCCGTCTCGTAGCAAATAGGTAGTCGAAAGTGCATGAGGAAAGACATGGCAAGGGAGTTGAAATCATGAAAAGAAGCACGTGGTAGTTCAATATACCACTTTGATGTGGAGCTCGTAATTGTTCACTGGAAAAGACGCAAACGTATAGAATCATCCATGAGGGAGTTTGATGAACACCACAAATGGAAGATCATCACATGGTTATTTGGATCTTCTCCAGATTTTCCGTCAAATTTTGGAATATCAGAAGGAAGCTTAGCTGGAATAACTGGCCAAATCGGTGAATGAAAAATAGGGTCATTGGTTAACCGAGACAAGTTTGGGAGATCCAGAGTCGCAAGGAAAGGTACTTGTCAGTTAATTTGTGGATGATACTGGTGTGGCATAGGAACTCCAGTAGGACCATAAACTGGGTTAGGTGGATAATTGTAACTAGTTGGTCCTCCTACATATGGTTGTTGTTGGCCAGGATAAGAAGGATTCGATGATGGCTGAGAAACATTTGCATAACCCGGTGGGTTCTGAGTATTATAAGCCAGGTGATTTTCTTGCCCATGAGGAGGATAAACATGTTGCCCTTAAGGAGGGTAAGAAGTCGATCCTGGAGGCAGACACACATTAGGGGGAGGATAAGCATTAGACCCTTGGGGAGGATAAGGTTGTTGTCTTTGAGGACTCCAGGTGTTCGAGACGCCCAGATAAGGTTGTCCATAAGATGGTCCAGAAGGAACATGATTTGATACTCCTCCTTGTGGGTTATGATATGAGTGCCCCCCAACGTGGGGTTGGGTAAATGTGTCTTCTGAATATACTCCCCAAGATTGTGAAGGGTTTCCAGCAAACAGAGGTTGCCCCCTACCAGCGGTAGATTAACGACCGGGGTATGACTAGAAAAGGGAGGTTGCCCTCCAGGAGGAACATGAAAAGGGGGTTGTCCCCCGGGAGGAGTAGGCCCACCATAGAATGGTGGTTTCCCTGCAGTCGGTTGTATTTGGTTGGCAAGGGTTTGCATTCTCTAGTGAAAAGATGTCCCAACAAGATCGTGTGGAACATGTGGAGTTGTAAAGTGAAAGTTTGTAAAAGTAGGGGTAGGGATCAAAGTGCGTTGGGAATGAGTAGAGGTGATGAGTCCAGCATTAGGATGGACTTGTGCTGACGTAACAGTAGGGTTAATGACCTTATCGATGGGGTGATTCATAGTTTGACCGGATGGTCCTGTTTCACCAGGAGGGTCATGAGGATGAAAGGGTTGTCGAATAGATTCAAAATGCTCATAAAGATTGCGTCATGATGAAGTTCTCCATACAGAACGAGCAGGTGTGGGATTTGTATCTACTACAGTGGTAGGACGAACATGAGTCCTATACTCATCACCAAAGGTTGGTTCTGTGGATCCCATATATGTTTCAGTAAAATCTCTCTCCGGTAACTGTGGGACCTCTTCGTCTATGACGTTCCCAAGGAAGTCTAAATGAAGAAAAAGTGGTTCGAGAGGGGTTACCGACACAGATGTAGTGCGAGGAGAAGGATTCTCAACCGTAACCAAAGCACCTTCTTGATTGTCTAACGGAGGAGTAACAACACTCCCAGTGTCAGATTGATTTTCTACCTCTCCACGGTAGTTGTCTTCTGGAGGGTTAGGAGGTAAGGGTCAGTAGCCTTTCGAAAGCAACCCTTGCATCCTACGCGATCGACGGAGACCTTTATCGTCTATAGGCTCAATTTTGGAGAATAACAGTACACGTTGAAAACCTAGGGCCAACTAACAAAAAGAAACAACATACGCTAATAAAATCTAGGAATCAAAACCAAGAAAACAAGACTTCTCTCGATGATCGTACTAGTTGGTGATGAAATCAAACGTCGTGTGACCAATTCAAGAAGGGGCTAGGATCTGGTGGAATAGTTACAATGGCAACCTGCTTAATGGACTTTCACCTTGGTGCAAGCTTCCACGCAGTAATTGTGGATTTACCCTCCAAGGAGCCTGAATGAGTTTGATCGATGTCTGTTCCAGGTACAATGAGACTTCCCTTCACCGTCACCTTGTGTAAGTACCTAAGGATTATGGCAACTAAGGACTCCAACTCGCAGTCATCCCCTGGGCGGGTACAGTCGACAGTCCGATCCGAACGTATGGGCAGGATAACAAGTCCGAAATCAACTCGAGAGGCTCCCACACATAATCGTGGGTATACCCTCAAGTGACCCCCAATATACGATCTGACCACTACAAACAGTTAAACCACAGAGGGATAATCTCCATAATTCACCCGAATGCAACCTTGTGCGTAACCCCTGTGTGAGAGGGGGATCCCAGAAAGCCTATGCGACAATTGGATTTGACTCTCCCTATCTCAAGATGCTAATGTTTGTTTTGAAAAAAATTGGAGAGTTGTACTCACAGCCTAATCCAAAGTGTTAATCCTAGTCTAATGTTGGTGGAAGATCCTAAAAACAAAAATGTTCTAGATAAATTTTAATTAGCGATGATTTTACGGCTATTCTTTACTCAAAGGGTGTATGACAATGAAATTGATGGTATGATGACTCAATTCCCAAAATTGCACAAGAAAATGATAAGTAATCGTTTCTTTCGATGAATTCCTATTTAAGGGAAGGAGAAAAGTTGTTTTCACTATCAAACACTAATATGCAATGTCCTCGATCAATTTGTTTCTCACTCAAATCCAATGTAAAGCTAAAAAAATTCAGAAATGCCTTCTAACATCCAAACCAATCACTAAAATATGTCCTTTTCCTTATATGTGAATGATAATCAGATGTAAGACTTCTAATGTCAATCAAACTTCAGGATTAAACAATTAGAAGCAAACCTCACACAAACAAAAAATACATTCTCGTTATGAATAAACAAGAAAGACAAAGGAAACCAAATTCACAAACAAGAACAAAAAAAAAACCTCAAACAAAAGAGAAATGCTGGAAAACTGACCTCAAAGATCAAATGAAAATGTTCACAAACCTTTGGATTTCCTCACAAAAACTTCCACTCAGTCATATAAAGGAGAAGAAAAAAGCAAGTTACTCTAGGTCAACAAAGACAAAGAGTGACTTCAAGGCAAGGAAATAAAATGTCAAAATCCCAAACAAAAGAAGATGAATTCTCGGAAATAAGGTGTTGAAAGCCAATGACAAAGATGGACTGAGAGTATGAGACCCTGAGCAAATGCAAAAAGCAAAAAACTAAACTCAGAAATTGAAAACCCTAGAGGATTTTCACTAAAAGTTGGGTAGCTCTCTGGTGTAAGGGGTACCAGAGCGCTCCAACACTCTGTGTAAGACCACCAGGGAGTGTTGGCGCTTTGATAACAAGGGCAGGGGAGCGCTCTGCTGCAAAAGCTAAAAAAAATGCCCAGAAACTCAAAAATCAAGGAAATTCAATCAATCAGGGTGATCATGATGACATAAAGAGGCAATCAAACAAATCTAAGAATAAAAAAGACAATATGGAGAAGGTCAAAACAATGGGCAAAGGGCCAAAGCAAGATCTGAGAGAGGAAACAAAAATCAGAGTCACTCCCTAGTGGAGTTGTCAATTTTTGTTGTAGGTGAATCCCCCTGCGGACAAGTGGATTCCCTCTTGGCCTCTAGACTCCTAAGGCCAAGACAGAAAAGTGCTTAACATGGACACTGACTTCCTTTTAGATCTAATCAAGCTAATAAATGAAGAGAAGGAGAAAGATATGTACCTTATTAGCGACGTTTGTTGTAACACACCCACTACAAAATTTAATATTTTTCGGCCTTTTCTTCTTTTCTCCGAGGAATAGAATTTCCCCAAGTCCCTACAGGACCTGATACAGATCTTGTCATCCCTTATCCGCACTCATCTGATCGGCGGTTATGGCCACAGGCCTTATCGGAGGGTACTCATCGACTTCCGCGATACGGTAAATCGCGATACAGGTATTCCCTTATTCATTTCGGGGTTTCATCCATCGAAATTTCACGGTTAATGAATTACGAGGAAAACTGACACTTGAGAGTCCCGGGCAACGGAAAGCCGAAACACCAAAACCATGTGTGCAAATCCATTTTGGGACTTCGCCTATCAGGATTTCGCAAGTCGGGAGTTCGGGGGATGCGATGACAGAAGGTCTCACATCGAGGTCTTCCGAGAGCCGAACTCTGAATTACTAACTCTAAACATACTTCCCTGTTTCGAAATTTCCGCCATCGGGAATTCAGGATATGCGACGATAGGAGGTATCGCACTTAGGTTTCCTAGGAGCCGAAACTCTGAAACCTTAACATATGTATAGTTGTATATATGTGTCGCTCAGTCCATTCCGGGAATTCGCAGACTGGGTTTTCGGGACTGGTGAGCATAAGCAAACTTACCGTCAGGTATCCTGGCTGCCGAAACACCGACGCACCAAATACCGTCTGGGTTAATCCATTTCGGGACTTCGCAAGTCGAGAGTTCGAGAGATGCGAGTAAAAAGGAATACGCCCTTGAGCATTTCGATTTTCGAAGTGCCGAAGTCTCGTAACCTATCCGCGTATTGTTCTTGCGGGACTTCACCCATCGGGATTTTGGGACTGACGTGTACAAGAAGACTGACCCTTGGGTTTCCCGGTTGCCAAAACACTGAAACACTAAGGCTTACCCATGCTAGACCCTTTTCTGGATCTCATACTTCGGGATTTCACGATGGGTAATGACAAGAAGTCTCACTCCTAGGTTTTCCCGGGAGCCGGAACACCAAAAACTCATAGCTACTCCGTTCTATTATCATTTCGGGATTTCGCGATGTGCACAGACAGGAGATCTCGCGCCTAGACCTTCCAGGAGCCGAAACTCCGAAATACCGACTCCTAAACCTACTCATCTATTTCATGGTTTCTCCCATCGAAATTTCGCGGACCGGAGATTCGAGTCTTGCGAGTATAAAGGGACTTGCACTTAGGTATCTCGGGTACTGAAATGCCGAACTATCCTATCTCATCCACTCCTTAAACTATTTCGGGGTTTCGGTTATTGGGGTTTCGCGACTCGCGATGATCAGGGTTCTTCCCCTTTGTCTTCCCGGGTACCGAAACGCTTACTGACAACCACGTGTCCTATAAATGGATGGTCCAAATACTCCCACGAACCCTGGGGATCTACGGTCCCGATTTCTTCGCTACTTACGAAGATAAAAGGAAAGGGGGTTGAGGCATTAATGCCCTCGTTTCTTCCTCCAATCTAACGGTCGCGACTGACCTCAGATCTTCCGACAGGATCTCGTCCATCAATCGATACTTATCCACACATTGCCATTTCGGGATTTCGCGGGTCGGGGTTTCTGGACTCGCGAGTACAAGAAAACTCACACCTAGATACTCTGGGTGCCGAAACTCTTAATTTACCCCCACGCTAATAATTCGGGGTTTCGCAAGTCGGGGTTTCGGGACTTGCGAGTGCAAGGGGACTTTCCCTTGGGTATTTCGGGTACCGAAATGCCGAAATGTTGAGGTCTACGAGGACCATTCTCCCTCGTGCAAGATTTTAAGACTTAAACTATAACATCCTCCTTCGGGTCCTCAGCTAATTTACACCAGGTTTTGAAGACCAGACTGGAAGGTCTTCTCGAAGGTAAGGGAGTGGTCTCGAAAGGGTGCCTTCGTGGGGAAATCTATCCAAGGCATCAGGTAGGACAAACACAGGAACAAATCTCCCGAGAGAAGACTTGAAAATCTGTATTAGTTCATCATCATATATATATATATATATATATATATATATATATATATATATATATATATATATATAAACATAAGCCATACGTGGTCTTTCCAATAAAAACATGCAGCCATCATTTCTGATCAAAACACCATGCAGACAGTCTTATACTAAACCCATTCATAATTGCACAAACTATGAACATACATGTCAACATATAAATTTCAAGATACAAGATATAACACTTATCAGAAAAACACCAGGTGATGCAACTGCTGAGAGGGGTGCTCGTTTCTACCCAACCGTAGGCTCAACGATTCCGAATGGATTTACCACTAGCCACCCCCGAGCTGAGACCACGATGCTGCGAGACTGAGTCTCTATTCGCCAGTGACCGAGAACGAAGGTTACTCTCCTTCTTCTCTGTTATCACTCACTCTGTAGTTTTTCCAGAGTTCTTCCAATCTCTCCTCCTCTTTCCCTCGTGGCTGCCCTCTTGATTGCACACTCTTCCTGCCTTTTCTCTCTTCGGCGAGGTTGCGTGTGGCACGATCTTCCTCACGGTGGTCAGGTCTGAGGACTCTACGGATGGACGGTTGACCCCCATCCCTCATTACTCATGAGGAGCCATTTACCTACCAACCTGGCGAGTGATTTAATTTGGGGCCAACGAGCCGCTCTTGGTTCTCCGGGCCAGTGAAGTCCAAATACGGTATTGGTTTCGGTGGAAGTTAACTCCACCATTCCAGGTGCCTTCCACCACCTTTCTTCAGCCATCGTGGTCTCTTTTTCAGCACATCCCCCTCTCAGCAGTCCTGCAATATATATATTCATAATATTATTTACATTCATCGACCTTTTTCACAAGGTCCATTCACATCACACATTCACATTTCTGAGTTTGCCACAATACTTGGCCAGTATAGTTATTTTTACAGACTGGGGGAAACAGGGTGTTACATTTGTCCTTGAAAAGTCCAGGCTGAGCTTCGATCTTGAGCTCCCTGATAGGTCCTGTAAAACAAACAAAGGTACAAAAGTCTTCCTACTCTACTGAGATTAGCTCAAACATAGATCCATCTACTGTAGACAAACTCATATGGAACAAGCATAAGTTTGAAAGAAACAGGCCAAGCATTGATTATTAATGAGAACAAGTAAATGTACTTACAATCCTTTGAATGAAGGTGCAACAGCTTCTTCCAGTTCTCCTTGTCCAACCCCTTTTCTCAATTAATCTCCATTGATTGCTTTGATGACATCTCACTCATGAGATCATAAGTTTGATGTAATTCTCGATCTCCATCCCCCTTTCACCATGATAAGGCCTCCTTATATAAACTTGGAGAGGCCCAACCACTTGAGAGATCTTTGGGATAAGTTGAGTATTCCTCTCCTTCAGTTGAGGATCTTCCCTAAGATCATGCCTTGACCATCTATTCGAATCCAACGACCTTCAGGAATTGAGGGATTCTTCCCTGATTTGTCTCAACAAACCTAAACCTTGCTCAGAAAAGGGTAGCGCTCCCCCAAAAGGGTGCACAAAGCACTCAAACACTCCCCCAAAGAGGCTCAGGGAATTCTAGCACTCCCTAACAGTAGGTAGGGGAGCGCTCCTCTCCAAAATCCATTTTTTATTGGTTCTTTCAATGGCAAAAGGTTTGTACTCCCTGTCAAGTGATCTCTCTTCTTCAAAACTAGCCTTTGAGGTGTCTTAAGTGTCTTTATGATGTCATTAGAGGCACGATATAGACAAGATGGCAGTATGATGTTTGTGACACTTGTAACACTTATAGTCAAGTTGCCATACTTGCGGATAAGATGCGACACTTACAACACTTGTAATGACGACACTTGCGACACTATCGAAGTGAGTAATTTTGAGGTGTAACAGGAATCCAACATATCAAAAAGATTGGATAGATTCTTTGTGGCAGAGGATTTGATTGGACCAGTGACGAGATACAGATCGTGGGTAGGGACTACCTTCATATCTGATCATGCTCTTGTGTTTTTACAACTTGATATTAGCATTCCAAAGACAGTGTATCCCTTCAAGTTTAATCTGATTTGGTTAGGAGACAATTCTTTCACTATTTTAACTAGAGAGGTTTGGCTCGATAGTCGTTTTGAGTTAGTTGAAGACCCTCAAAGAAGGCTAGTTGAGAAACTTGCTCTGCTTAAGCGGCGGGTAAAATTTTGGTCCATGCTTAAACTTAAAAGGGACAAGGAACTTTTGACAAAAGTGGAAGGAGATTTGGAATGTCTATTGATCCAGAAAAAAAAATGGTTCTAATATTGATGGTTTAGATTTACAATGTAAGCATTTGGAGGAAGTGCGCGACAATATTTTACTGGATGAAGAAGAAAGTTGGAGGCAGAAAAGTAGGGCAACTTGGATAAAGAGTAGCGATAAAAACACCAAGTTCTTTCATAGATTTGCTAGCTATAGGAGAAATAAGAAATATATTTGGGAGATCACCGATGAGGATGACCGTCTGCATACGGGACAGGAAGATATTAAATCGGAATCTGCTAACTATTTTAATACTTTCTTTAATGAATAGAGACAGTCAAACTTATGGGCACAATTGGAGACAATCTGGCTCTATCCAAGGATTATTCAGGAGGATGAAACAACTACCTTGGTATAGGCTTTATCATTGGAATAATTATCAGTTGTACTAAAGGGTTTTGCAAAATATAAGAGTCCCAGTCCAGATGGGTGGACTGTTGAGTTCTTCCCCTTCTTTTTTGATTTGGTTTGGCCAGACTTACTTGCCATGGTTGAGGATACTAGAAGTCGTGGAGAAGTTTGTCGGCCGATCAATTCAACGTTTCTTGCTCTTATTCCAAAATCAAATCGACCTCTATCCTTTTTTAATTATCGTCCGATCGCTCTTTGTAATTTATGTTATAAGATTGTAACCAAGATTATTGCTAGAAGGATAAGACCCATCCTCTCTAGGTCTCTTTCAAGGGAACAATTGGGCTTTCTAAAGGGGTGTCGAATTCTGGATGTCATAGGTACAACACAAGAGTGCTTGCATCGTATCAAAACAAAGAGACTTCAGGCTATTATATTGAAGTTGGACCTTAACAAAGCTTATGATTGTACAAATTGGGATTATTTAAGGTTAATGTTGATACCGTGCAGTTTTGGTCATCTTATGACTAAGTGTATAATGGGTTGTGTGACCTCGGCATCTCTGGACATTTTGATTAATGGAGAAGCTACAAATTTCATCAACAACGGGAGAGGCATTCGCCAAGGGTGTCCACTATCTCCACTTTTATTTATCTTAGTGATGGAAGGCTTGAGCCTCTCACTAAAAAGAGTCAACTAGAAGGCAAGTTGTCCGAAATAAAAGTCTCTCGTATGGTGAGAACTCTACATCTCCTGTTTGTGGACGATGTGATTATAACGTCCAATGCTTCTATTGTCAAATGGCAGGAAATACATACCCCTTTAAATGCTTTATGTGTTGCTTCTGGTCTGGAGATAAACATAAACAAGTCAATGTTTCATCATTTCAGTGTACAACAAGAACTTCTAAATCAGTTGTTAGCACTGTACCATTATGGTGTTATGAGTTTGACGGAGGGTTTTAAATATTTGGGATACTATTTAAAAATTGATAGTTATAAGGTGGTTGACTGGCAATGGCTATTGAAGAAATATGAATAGAGAATTTGTCATTGGTGTAATCGCTTTCTTACTCTGGGTGGCAGATATGTTTTGATCAAGGTTGTGTTAGAAAGCTAGCCAGTATACTGGTTGGCATTAGCACACATTCCAGGTTCTGTATTAAATCATATTCGTATGATGACTTTCTCATTTTTGTGGTCTTGAGCAAAATCACCATCTTCATGCCATCTGTGTAATTGGGAGACTTTAGCTAAGCCAAAGAGCTATGGTGACTGGGGGATAAGAAACATATATTGTTTTTCTCGGGCATTAGCTGCCAAATCCTTATGGTGAGGATTGATGCAGCTTGGGATTTGGTAGCGGGTTTTGAAAGATAAGTATTATCCTCGTTTATCATTGATTACATGGCTTCGTACAAATGATCCTTTGTCCCGGGTTGGATCACAGACATGAAAGAACTTGTTAAATTCTCTCCCATTACTTGTTCATTGGYTGGCATGGAAACTGGGGGCTGGGGATGCCATTTTGATTGGTAAAGATGAGATTATGGGGATGGGGAAAGGCTCCTTCCTATCAATGACTTTGATCTCACATTTAAATGAGCATCATGTTCATTATCTCTTCCAAGCGAGAAGARCTCCAGCTACAGGATTGACTTGCGCCACATGGGTAAATAGTATTGAATTGGTACTGGCGGGCGACCTCGCTTCYGAATGGGAGAGGCATAGACTACTTTTGATTGATGCAGGTATTTCTCTTACATAAGCAGCTGATGAGATAAGGTGGACGGGAGGGGATGGTACATGCATTTTAAATACAAAGAATGTATACAATGCTCTGGCTGCTGAGTTGTGGCAGAAGAATAATGGAGGAGTGAAGAGGAAGTTATGGTCTTGGGAATGCCCACTGAAATTAAAACTCTTCTCTTGGTTTCTCATTGAAGACAAGCTTCTTACCTGGAATAATCTACTCAAGCGTGGCTGGCAAGGTACCGAAATGTGTCTTCTGTGTAGAGGTAATGAGGAAACGGTTCTTCACCTATTTGTTCATTGTCCTTTTACTGTTTCTATTTGGAGTAAAATTACCGATCATTTCAAGTTGCTCTTTGGGTGGTCGGGTTCGATTGTGCTGGATTGTTTCGATTTTTGGTTGAGAAGGAACTATGCTTACTCTTCTCTGCCAACGTTTTTATGCTGGTATATCTGGATTGAAAGGAACCTGGCCATATTTGAATCCAAACATACTTCCATGGAGAAGATTTTCATTCTCTCCATTATTGTTGTAGCGAGCCACGATACCCTGAAATCAACAAAAACTATAAGAAGTACTGGCCATATCTTACCCAAGCATAGAACAATTGGGTGGTTTGATGGGGAATCTAAGAGAAATGGAGAACAAAGTGGTGCCGGGGGTATTACTCAACTAGTTGAGTTCACTGCTTATAGATGGACCCTTAATTGTGGTAGGGGCACTAATACAAGAGCTGAACTCTTGGGCGCTTGGGTTGTCCTCACCTTGGCACATAGACTGTCTATTACAAATATCCACATTCTCGGGGATTCCAAAATTATTATTGATTGGCTAAATAATGTTGGTTCTCTGCAGGTTCTATCTATTGAATGCTGGAAAGACTGGGTAAAGGAACTCATAAAGCTATTTTTTGTCATCACCTTTGCCCATGTCTATAGAGAAGAAAATTAGGAGGCCTATTTTTTATTCAGAAAGGCACTTTCTGAACAACCTGGAACTTTAGTGTACAATCAGAGGACTGATGGTCATGAGGGACCAAGATACCATATTAAGTTGTACTAGATTTGCTTATGTTCCTTGCAGTTCCTTTGTGGTTTTGTGAGGCAGACTGGGAGTCTTTTAGTAGTGTCATTCAGTTTCTTGAGGGAAGTATTTTTTTGGATAGTGCTAGCTTAGTCCTCCTTATGACTCCTATTTTGGATAGACTTCATGAAGCCTCGATGGTTATTTTGCATCATTACGAGATGTAGCTTTGGTCTTTTTGATGGAGAATTGATAAGGCATGGCCTTTGAATGTTATGGAATTACTCGAATATGTAAACTGATTATATTTCTAATATAATGCACAATTTTCATGTGGAAAAAAAGTAATCTCTTTTGTTTTTAGACTTTCATAATTGCTTTAGATTTTTGTTTTTTATTGCATATAGCTACTACATTGAAACATTTTTAAGAGGCAGGTATAAGCAACTTTGCTGCTAATTTCACTTGTTTTATTAAGCCAAATTTATATGTAACTTTTGGTGAACAAAAATTGTAGTTAATCCTTTAAAATTAAACAAATGATCAAACATAGAATATTTAATTCTCAATCTAGTCTATGAATTATATTCTCAATCTAGTCTATGAATTATAGGGGTTAAATTAAAAAATATCGAATAGTGCTAAAAATATTGTAAATTAAAAAATTGTAAACTATTTGATCTAAAAATGAAGAAGACTTGAAAAACTTGAAATTTATTGCAAGTTAAAGTTATGTGTTTAAAGTAAATGGATCAGTTTGCAACACATAAATTAAAGGATTACTTATGCAAATTACACATAGACAACAACATAATCATTGAACATAAGCACATAAACACAACAATTTGATAAAGGAGTTCACCCCTCTTATGGGCTACATCTCCTNGTCCAGCTTCCAATGGTTTATTATTATTAATTGCTCAAAAGTGCTCAAAAACATGTCTTACAATGCTCAAACTGACAAACCGACTGCTCCAATGGCTTCAGAGCGTCCCAAAACCCCTGTCTGGGCTCTTTCGGCACCTCAATCGGTCGAAAAATGAAGAAGTTATGCCTCCTGGAAGTCCCATCTTCAAGCTTGTTGTCTATGCATCTACAAAACACACCCTCCTTGAATGAACCTGGCTCACACGCATTTTAAAGCGTGAAAACCCAGCATCGGGCGCAACCGCGCCAACGGGGCAAACTGTAGAACGGTTAAGGGTGCACCAACCCCTAACCGCCTCGACACCTGAGCGTATGGCGCATATGACCGCGCGCTTGGCAAATAAGTGGTTAATTGGTTACACAACCGTGTAACTCCCTCCGCGCTCCAATTCGTGGGCATATGCAATATGCAAAAATCGTGGGCTATATGTTATAACCCGCGCACCTTATACATATTACAATGGTCATATATAATAATCCACGGGTCGGGGCTAGGCCCCGGCCCGACCCCCCTCCGTTTTGAACTTTAAACAAATATAAAAAATATTT
>ML782776.1:277940-290164 GCA_009831015.1 Picea engelmannii
ATATGTTCCAGTTTAAGCCTTGCCACGATGTTATGAGCTAGCAGAAAACAAAAGAGTTGAATTCAACTATGATATACTGTAATGATCAAAGTTATATGAAGCCTTAAGAGAAAACCAATGTTCCAGAAAGACCGAAGTACATTGAGATCAAGCATTACATTCTCCATGATGAAGTCCAGAAAAGAGAAGTGGTTCTCCAATATATCTCCACAGATGAGCAAATAAACAGATATTTTGGTAAAGCCTTTGTCCAAGATGAAAGAGTTTGCGTACTCAAGCTGGAGCTTGTGGAGACGACTTCCTTATTGAAAAAGGAAGAGATGACTCCCAGGTTGGGAGGGAGCACTGATGTGTTATTGATTTATGGATAGTCATTTTTTAGTTCGAAAAATGGTCTAGGATGAGCAATTCCTTTCCAGTTCGGAAAGTGGGTTGAGATTTCCGACGGACATGCATTTTCTAGTTCGGAAAATGGTCCAAATCGAATGGTCATTTTCGTAATGAAAATGGTTCGATGGATTGCTGATGTACCATAGACAACGATTTCCCATTGTGGTTAACATGGGGAATGGTCTAGGACAATTTCTCTTCTTGATGGTTAATCAAGAAGATTGGTCCGCCTCGCTGGACAATCATTCTTTCGAACTTCACAGTTGTGAGCAGTTTCGAAGAATTGTCCGTTTTGGAGGTTGGTGCAGGACAGTCATTTCCTTAGGAAATGGTTCGGACAGTCATTTCCTTAGGAAATGGTCCGGACAGTCATTCCCTAGGCAGATTCATTCTCTCCAGGTTGCACTTTGTTTAGTGCCGGAGGAATGGCCCAGATAGGTGAATGGTCCAGGTTCAACAATCAGGGACAAACATTCCCTAGGGTAGACTCATTCTCTCTAGGTTGCACTTTGTTTAGTGCCGGAGGAATGCCCCAGGGTGGGGAATGGTCCAGGCTCAGAAATCAGGACAATTATTCTTCCTTGCTTGAGAAGAATAGTCCACATAGTTCATCATTGATGTTTGACTTTTTGAGAGCAGATGCTCTTCCAGATCTCACAGATGTGAGTGGAAGAATGGCCCAGATGATTCAGTTTATATTATAACAATCTTTTCTGTGCAGGTTGATATCAGATGATTGTTATGGAGACTGTATGTCTCTGGACAGTAGATGTATGCTACTATGGTGGATGTGTTCCACTGATTGTGATTATATGTCATTGATCATGTATCTGTGTGCTACTTGGTGTGGTAGTGTACCACTGGATTGTAGTTGTGTACTACTAAGGATATATACAATTGTGTTCTATTAAATGATATTGTTCCAATTGCCTTGAAGACTATCAACAGTGTTGGAAATGATTATTAGCTAGATGGATGATCAATGGATAGAAATTTCTCCGACGAAAAATAGTCCAGGACATATATTCTTCTAGGACATATGTCCGGATGAGAAGAATGATTCTTGTGTCACTCTATGGAGTGAGTGACTTATCCAACATCATGTTTGATTACTTAGATGGAGTATGGTTTCGAGAGATGATGCAGTTGATGACATTGATAATGATGATGGTGCTCATGATCTAATCTTGAGATAGTCTGTACGACTATGATGATGCTATTGATTCAATGGTATGTCTGTGCTCAAGACTATTGTCTTCAATACCTCCCTAGCTAGGAGGGAGTGTTGATATTATGGTAGCTGCGGGAGGTATTTACCTCCATGTGTAAACTTGACGAGAATAGAATATTTCGGGAAGCAAGAAGAAACCCTAATGAGTTGGCTAATAACCCTAGAAGACAAGTTGACTCAAGGGGATAATTTGTATTAGGTTATTAGCCTCCAAGAGAAGAAGTCGGCCAGAAGAAATATTATATATTGAGTAAATAGGTACCAGAATGAGAAGTCGGCCCAGGCAGTTAGCCAGGATTAGTATAAATATAGGAGGCCGGTCTTCATTGTGGCAGGCATTCTCAGAACTGCAGAGCTCACTTGTGCGCACTGCAGTTAGCCAGTTTTGTGTGCAAGTTTGGAGGAGAGCTGCCGTTGCAGCTGCTGCAGCTAGCATATTACGTTTTGGCTTGGACTATCTCTTGGTTATGGTTTGGACTATCTGATCAGCTCTTGTTTGTTGCGCTATCCTTGGAGAAAGGTGCGCCACCCTTTGTTTGGCTATCTAGCCTAGGGTTTGCTTCTGGAATGATTCTCTGTCAAGGTTAAGGTGCTCCCAGGGTGGCTTCGGCCTATGGTTGGGTGACAATAGTGATATTGTCTATGGTAAAACGAGCACATCCGTCATATTCTAACATGTAGACAGCAAGAATAAACAACATGACCTCCAAGTAGATAACAACAAAACCCTCAGCAGATAGAACCCTCCACAAAAAAATAAAAATAACACAGGGATGAACTGAACAGCAAGTCTGAAAACGGTAGACCCTCCACAAGCAAACCCTCCACTCAAAAAAAGACTGGACAACAAGTGAAAACCCCCCAGGGACCTCAGCTTCAACAAGCGGCAGCCAGGAGAAGGGTCCGCAACCTTCACACAACAAAGGAGACAACCCAAAAGGAGGCTGCGACACCTGTACTTAGGTTCGTGGCCCTTGAGAGAAGATCCAACAACCAAAGAATTCCACCTCTGCTAAGATGATAGGTTCGGTAGCACAAGGGATGGCACCTCTGCCTAGTTGACAGGTCCGACAGCACAAGGGGGGGGGCTCACAGCTCAGAAGAACAGATCCGACAATCATACATCAACAGAGCCTAAGAAGAAGCTTCCAGCCAACACAAAAATCTCAGATCTGAAACTGATAACCAAAAGAGAGGCCGCACCAACAAAGGAGAGTAGTCACTGAGGTAGCCGCAACAAGGAGAGAGAAGAGAGTGTGTGTGTGTAATAGAATGCTAGAGGGTAGGGTCTTATTTATAGTTAGGAAGAGGGGTTAGGGCAATTATAATTATAATTAAATATTGACATTTAATTAATATAAATATTAATTAAAATGTCAATTAATATTAATATTAATTATAAAATCCCTAATCACATATAAAACCCCAATCACATAAACCAAGAGGGAAAGCAAAACAACAAGGGGGTACCTATTAAGACAAAGTCAATGGGGGGTCCATAATGGAAAAACATGTCCACATGAGTCTCATAATGACCTATAAAGTTTATCATCACTGCATAAGAGAGTACATCAACAATGTGGTCATGTCCATCTACATAGGCACTCCTAGGTCTCATGGACCATTCCGAGAGAGAGGAAGAGGATCACACATCAACACATCTTGGTATTTCACCAAGATCTACCTGGTCAAAGACCAGGCTACCCCACAACACATCCGGGGGCCCTAGAACACATCTAGGGTCTTATCCACCAAGGTACAAGACCAAGGATAAACCTATGCATTAAGCAAGGGTTCCCTGGAACACATCCAGGGCCCTAGAACACATCTAGGGACTTATATCAACCACCAAGGAACACATCCAAGGATCAATCCAAGCACCTGGTAAGGATTCCCTGGAACACATCTAGGGGCCCTAGAACACATCTAGGGACTTACTGCTTGGTCCAAGACCAGGAACCCCAATCATATACTGGGGGCCCTCATAAGGGTCTTTTTCCATGGCTCTCACTATTTGGTCTCATACCAAGAAACCCCAGGAGTGTGCTGGGGGCCCTAGTCCACAACTAGGGTCTTATGCCATCCTCTAGGAGAATGGCTCTTGCAGCTGCACTAATTTCAACACTCCTTTTCAGCAAGAGAGGCATTTTCAGCAACACCAAGCTTGTCTCGAAAGTACACAAACTTTGTCAACGACAGTGGCTTGGTCAAAATATCTGCAGTTTGTTCTGCCGTCGGAACGTACTGAATACTGAGAATGTTCTTCTGTACCATGTCCTGAACATAGTGGTATCTCATCTTAATGTGTTTCGATTTGTCATGAAACATCGAATTCTCGGAGAGCTTTATACAACTCTGGTTATCACACTGGATGACTGTTCTAGCTCAGCACTGAACAAGTCTGAAAGTAGCTTTCTGAGCCACACCGCTTCTTTGCTAGAAACGCTTGCAGCAATGTATTCTGCTTCTACAGTGCTCTGGGCTATGGAGCCTTGTTTTCTGCTGGACCAGGAGATCATAGCCAAAGTTACATAAATCGTATCGGCGAAAAAATCGCCGGGGGTCCAGAAAACATTGTTTTGTATTTATTGCCAAAACATCGGCAATATATTGACAAACTTAAAAAAAAACAAAAATATTCATTTTTTAATTTTTTTTGAAACATTTAAAGCAACAATAGCTTCAAATAGATAGTTTGCCACATGAATATGGAAAGAAAACTGATATATAAGATATATAAGATGTCTAGTGATACATCACACATAAAAAATGAATCATGTCCTGAATCCTGATTCCCGAGTCATCAAAATGAAAAATATAATAAGTGTATATCATGAGTCATCTGCAATGAAATCAAGTAAATACTAAATAAACTATCGATTCCCTCTACCCCTTTTATGGGCATGGGTAATTACTGTAGAAAGTGCTTTTCCTCTAGCACTAGGAGTAGGTGCCCTTGAGGCATGTGCGCCTCGTACTGGAGTCAAACGTCCTCTAGAAGAACTAGAAGACCCTCGAGACCGATGTCCCATAGAAGAAGGTAGAGGAGGTAGACTGCTAGTGCTACCACTGGGCMTATCTCTCTCTGACTGTGACTGTGGCTTTGCTGGTGGCACACTTGCAAACTCGGCGTGAAACTRAATATTCTCTGGAACATCCTGATCCAAGTCCTCAGAGATACCATGATCRTCACCACTATCCTCTAGCCAATCAAGGGCAGTCTCAATAACAGGTTCCTCAACCTCCACCCTCCATGCAGCAGTGGTGTCAATCCCATCCAATGAAATGGCCTTCGCATCAATTTTTTTCTCAAGATGCTTCACCCACAACCTGAGATTTTAGTAGACGTAGACCAAATCATTAAGGCGTGGGTTATCCAACCTGTAAGAGGATCATAAATTAATTTATGAGAATGTAAAGGAGCATAAAATTTAAATGACAATTTAATAATTTATAATTTTCTAATGAATTTAAAAATTTCATTTGAAATTCTCTAACCTGTTGCGTATTTTGGTGTGTATTTTTTCAAATACACTCCAGTTGTGCTCACAACCATAAGAGCTACATGTCTGGCTAAGCACATGAATTGCCATCTTCTATAGAATAGATACCTTTGCGCCATAGTTTTCCCACCAAGTATCTACAATGAATTAGAGAAACATAAGAGAAGATAAATGAAATTTGAAAAATGAATTTTGAAACTTAAAAGTTAAAACAAGGTGAAACTTACTTGGCATTATGTTCTTCTTGTCATTTATGGCCATCTCAAACCCAAATAAGCCAATGGACCTCTTATAGAGTTCCAACTCTTGGGAAAGCTCTAATCGGTAAGCTGCACTTGGCACCATCCTCTGGACACACTCAAAGAAGCCAGACATAACCTTTGAATCAAACCTGAAGCCATAGGTGTAGGAGAATGCAGGGTTGAGGTATAACCTTGCAACATGAATGGGGCGATGGAGTGTGTTGTTCCATCGGTCATCAATCACCATCCATATCATTTCTTTTCTCTCATGCCCTTGACCCCCCTTGTCCACATAATAAGCACGAACGGACTCTTTATTCATGGCCTCATATAGGTAGCCCATTGCGGGCTTGTCCTCGTCGACTAAGCGAAGAACCTTTACCAAAGGTTCAGTTATGGTGCACACCTCATTCACCGCATCCCAAAATCTCTCCTGGTATGCAACTAGCCTCATAATGGCTTACCCCTCTTGTTTACTGCTAAATGATAAAGCACACCACTCAGGTGAAAGGAACATTGCCTGCAATTCCCACCTAGAATTCAAAAGAGACTGAAGAGAAATAAAACTAGTGGCAAAGCGTGTGATGGCAGGACGCACCAACTCTTTGTCACATGTGAATTGTCTCATCAAGCTAAGTACAAAAGCATGATTGTATATGAATTTTGTGATGCTCCTCGCTGAATCAATGACATCCTTGATCCAATCAATCTTTCCCATATCCTCTAACATCAAGTCAAGGTAATGAGCAACACAAGGAGTCCAAAATAGTGTAGGATACCTGGACATAAGCATCCTACCAGCAACCACATAATTTGCAGCATTGTCCGTTATGACTTGGACAACATGCTACGAACCTACCTCTTGGATGAACCCATCCAACAAGTCACAAAGTAATGCCGCATCCTTGACATGTGCATATGCATCCACAGATTTCATAAAAATTGCCCCCCTGGGACAATGAACCAAGAAATTGAGAAGGGTCCTACCCTTCCCATTAGTCTAACCATCTGACATCACCATGCATCCTGTGAACTGCCATGAATCTCGAAGCTCCTACAACCTCTGAGTGCAATCGACCTTTTCATTTTGAAGGATGGGCCCTCTCAACTCCTCATAAGTGGGGGGCTTATACCTTGGGCCAACAATACTAACAGCCTCAAACATGGACACATAGAATGGGTTCCTGGCAAAATTGAATGGAATATCACTCCATAGAAGTCATCTACCCACAAGTTTGTCCGCTTCTTCCTTCTCTTTTTTTTTCAACATGGACTTGATAGACGGTTGTGCACCGGGTGTGGATCTTGGCATAAAAAATGGTGATGTTGCGGTAGGCATTACAGATTGTGAGGAGTGGATCTCACTAGACTCCACTCCCATTGCACCAAGAGTGTGTGTGCTTGACTTGGATCTTGAAGCCATTTCTTTTTTCTTGGCTTTTGCGTATTTTTTGTTTTCTGCTTACTCTTCAAGTGCTTTTGTGGCCTTCACAACAAGGTTTGTGCTTGAAATGGGACAAATCTCCACCTCATTCCCTGGAATTTTCGCAAGGTGGTATTTTAGCTTGTATACCCCACCACTCATTTTTTCCCCACATAGATTGCATGAGAGATGTTGTCGATTCCCTGGAGTAGTAGGTTCACCATACTCCCAGAATGGATCCAATGCCTTTGGCATCTTTAACATGGAAAAATATGAACCTAGGGCAAAAAAAATTGTTTTTTAGCATGTGTTATTGATAAAAAAATGAAAATTTAAAAATCAGAGATAAATCAATTATGTATATAGCATTCAAACTTGGTTTTGAACCCGAAATAGACATAATTTTTTAAATTAATTTACATCGACCTAGGGCAAGCAAATCCCAAAAACGTTTTTGGGCATACATGGCAAGAAAGAAAATCACATAACAGTGGAAAAAAATGGTTTTTGATCCATCAAATATCTATTTTGAAGATGTAAAACTCATTGCCACTGAAAACCTATGAAAATCTATGGTGGAAAATGAGAAATAATGGGCAATTGTTTTTACTTACCTCCAAATGCAAAAAACTGTGAAATGGACTAAAAATTCCAATGCCAAAGCCACAAATCTGACTCTTGAATCCATAAAATCCCAATGGCAAACTCTTCCTTGGTTGGTTGAATGGCTTGGCTGTCCTCCTTGGCTAAATGTAAAAATAAAAGCAAAAAACCCTCTCACGAACCACTTAAACCTGCGGCCTTTAGCGCAGGCGACTTTTTCCCATTGACTCGCGATTTTTTTATTATTTTTGCACAAAAAATCGCGATTTTTTCCGAAAAAACCGCCAAAAAATCGTTCGATTTTTTTGTGTGTGGTTTTTTAAGAAAAAATCATTTCAAGGGTGAAATTGCGATTTATCGTGATTTTGACGATTTTTGTAACAGAGATCATAGCTAAACCCAACCCGAAACAATATCCGGAGGAACTCTTTCGGTCCACTGTATTGCTCATCCAATTTGAATCTATATATCCATGAAGCATTACACCTCCACTGGAAGTGTATCTAAGCCCATATGCTATAGTCCCCCGAACACATCTCAGAATATGTTTAACAACAACCATATGAATATGCTTCAGTTCACACATGAATTGGCTGAGGGCATTCACTGCATAACAAATGTCCGGTCTGGTATGTACAAGATACATCAAGGACCCAATGATTTGCCGATATAAGGTGGGGTCTTCTGGATCTGTACCTGTAACTTGGTCTTGTTACTTCTTCAGGTTAGAAATCATCGGTGTGGACATGGACTTACAATCCATCATGCCAAATCTGCGGAGCACATCAACTGCATATTTGATTTGCGAGAGAAAGATCTCACCTGGTTTCTGCCACACCTCTAAGCCCAGAAAATAATGCATAAGACCCAAGTCTTTCATTTCAAATTCTGCTGAAAGCTCCCTCTTAGTCTGAGCTATCAAATTTTTCTCTCCAGTGAGGAACATATTATCCACATATAATACTAAAATAACAGGATGATTCTGTACAATCTTTATATAAAGATTGGGATCTGCTATGCTCGTGGTGAACTCAAGACTCTGTAGAAAGTTGTCAATTCTCCCATACCAAGCTCTCGGAGCTTGCTTCAATCCATACAAGGCTTTCTTGAGTTTGCACACATGGGATTCTTTCCCATGGATAATGAACCCTTCAGGCTGTTTGATAAAAACCTTTTGCTCAACTTCACCGTTAAGAAATGTAGTCTTAACATCCATCTGGTGAAGTTTCCAACCAAAAACTGCAACAAGAGAGATAATGGTTCTGATGGAAGTATATCTAGCAACAAGAGCAAAGATCTCGTCATAGTCAATTCCTTCTTTCTGAGAGAAGCCACGAGCCACAAATCTAACCTTGAATTTTTCAACACTGCCATCTGCTGCATGCTTTATTTTATAAAGCCATTTGGAGGTTACCACTGATTTGCCACGAGGTCTTGGGACCACTACCCATACATCATTCTTTAGAATTGAATCATACTCTTCTATCATTGCATCTTTCCACACTTGATGTTTGGAGGCTTCTTCAAAGGTGGAAGGTTCTGAGTCAATCACAAGATTCAATTTAGCTATTAGGCTGGAGTACTTATCTGGTTTCTTGCTTTCTCTGAAAGTGCCTTTAGGTGTTGCATGCTTTTCTGCTTCCTTTAGAATTTCTCGGCACCAGGCTGGTTTCCTTTTAACAAGAGGTTTCTCTAAGGGAAACTCAATAGTATCCCTTGTGGGATCCACTGAAGGCTCTGAGGTCTCCTCCCTCTGCACCTAGAAGAGGTGAATCTGAAGGTTCAGGAGATGGAGCTTGCTGCTCCTCTGTATCACATGGAAGTTCTTTGGCATGATGAAAAACTGCTTCTTCATGAAAAGTCACGTCTCTGCTAACCTCAGTGAACTTTTTACCTGGGATATAAATTCTGTAAGCCTTTGAGGTTTCACTGTATCCCACAAAAGTTCCTTTCTTTCCGGAGGGCTCTAGCTTAGTCCTCTTTTCTTTTGGAATATGAATATAGACTGGACTGCCAAAGATTCTCAAGTGATCAATTGAGGGCTTTATACTGGTGAAAACTTCTTCTGGAGTTTTCTTTTCAAGGGCTTTATGAGGACACCTGTTCTGAATGTAGACTACAGTACTTGTAGCTTCGGCCCAAAGAGATAACGGTAAATTCTGATCATACATCATGGCTCTTGCTGCTTCGTAGATCGTTCTGTTCTTTCTTTTTGCAACCCCATTCTGTTGGGGATTATAAGACACAGTCAACTCCCTCTTAATCCCGAAAGCTCGATAGAGTTCATCATACTTGTAGGAGTCAAATTCTTTTCCATTGTCTATTCTGAAAACCCGGATGTGTCTACCTGTCTGATTCTCAACAAGATTCTTGAAATCTGTTGAAAGATTCATCTTTAGTCTTTAAAAAATAAATCCAAGTTTTACGAGAACAATCATCAATAAAAATGATATAGTAAAGACAACTCCAAGCCTTTTGTGCCAAAGCTCTCATGGGTTTATCATCTCGTGAGCTAATGCTTGAACAACTTGACCTGTGATTTTGTAGAGTCCACTCTCATGAGTTCGGATAGTCATGGCAGAGCTCAAATCTCCATTTGAGGGCCGCATGAGAGTCTTCCCTTTGGTGAAGGCTATTGAGTATCCTTTGTTTTCTAATACTGTAACCGGGATTAGATTTTTCTTTAAACCAGGAACATAAATAGTTTCATCAATATGAAATACATTACCTAATTGAAGCTGGAATGAAGCAGATCCAAACCCTTTTATGTCATATGTACCATCATCACCCACTTCTACCTTTATATTGAACTTTTTATCCCGATAGTTTGCAAGATTTTGTTTGAACCCTGTCATGTGTTTGGAGGCACTGCTGTCCATTAACCAAACTTATTCCGACTTGGTTATAGTGCCAGAAAGAGCTGAGATGAGATAATATTCTTGGTGTTGTTCTTGCTCTTTGGTGGCTGCCTTGGTTCTTCTTCTTTGAGGTTCTTGTTGAGGCTCTGCTTCTTTAGTGTCAACTGGGGCATGGAACTTATCTTTTCTTTTCTTCTCTGCTGAGAGGGAGGGTTCATGCAATCTTTTGCATAATGTCCTAGCTCATTGCAGCTAAAACATCTTACTTTAGTTAAATGAGGATGAAGATGAGCTAACTTACCTTGAGGTTTTTTACCTTTGCCTTTAGGTTGAGGAAACTTCTTCCATCTCTTGGCTTTAGCTAAAAGGGCATGATCTCTTACAGTTGAGTGCTCATTTATACTTTTTAGTTTTCTTTCTTCTAAGCAATCATGCTATAATCTCTCGAAGTTAGGTTGAGCTTCTCTTCCGTTGACTGAAGCAAGAAAAGTTCCCCATGACCGAGGGAGCTAGTCAATTGTAGTTTGTATAAGGTTATCATCACCCATGACAACTGCTATTGCTGTAAGCTGATCTCTGGTTTGAGCAATCTTGGAGAAGAAGGCAACGATGGTTTCATCCTTTCCCATGCTTAATGTACGTAGTTGTTTCTTCAATATTCTATTTTGAGTTGGAGCCTTCTTTTCATAGAGATTTGCTAGGGCATCAAAACAATCTTTGGTAGTCCTTAGATGACTAATGATGGGCATCATGCTGTCCTTAACTGAGTAAAAAATAACTCTTTTAGCTTTGGCCCGTCTCTTCTTGTACGCTGCCTTGCCAGTATTTGAGGTGGGTTCTTTTATTACCTTGGTAACCAGCTCATCCAAGTCACTCTCTTCTAGGATGTTGAGTATCCTACACTTCTAAGCATTGAAGTTGGAGGCCCCATCAAGTCTATCTTCAACTTTGACTAAAGAAGAGGCCATGCTGAGTTTTGGATCAGATTATGAAGATGATTTACTGTTGATCTGCAAAACAAACCCTAAGGAATGGATCTACGCAGGCTCAAGTCTGCAATTCTTGATCTCTTTTAACGCCCTAAGCTTTGACACCATTTTAGTATTAGGGAAAAAATGAAAAACAAAAGCTTTTAAAATTTTCTGTTTACTAGATCAACATATAGAAGAAGAGATATAAACAGATCTGGAAACAAACAAGATTTTTGAGTACAAAAATAAACTTATAGCTTACCTCATGATCAATGATAGATGTACCTGTCACATGTGTGGATGTATGCCTCTGAAAATATGCTCAAAAATAGTTTAGGTTCATGGACCAAACCTCTCGGGTTTGATCTCTGTCAATGTGGATTGTGGGACAGTTTTGCCAATGAAATAGACCCTCAAAAGATGTTGTAGACAACAAGAACAAACAACAGGACCTCCAAGTAGATAACAACAAAACCCTTAGCGGATAGAACCCTCCACAGAAACAAAAATAACATAGGGATGAACTGAACAACAAGTTTGAAAACGACAGACCCTCCACAAGCAAATCCTCCACTCAAAAAAAGACTAGACAACAAGTGAAAACCCCCCAGGGACCTCAGCTTCAACACGCAACAGCCAGGAGAAGGGTCCGCAACCTTCACACAGCAAAGGAGACAACCCTAAAGGAGGCCGCAACACCTGTACTCAGGTCTGTGGGCCTTGAGAGTAGATCCGACAGCCAAAGAATGGCACCTCTGCTTAGATGACAGGTCCGACAGCACAAGGGATGGCACCTCTGCCCGATTGACAGGTCCGGCAACACAAGGGGGGGGGGGCTCCTAGCTCAAAAGAACAGATCCGACAATCATACATCAACAGACCCTAGGAAGAAGCTTCCAGCCAACACGAAAATCTTAGATCTGAAACTGATAACCAAAAGAGAGGCCGCACCAACAAAGGAGAGTAGTCACTGAGGTAGCCGCATCAAGGAGAGAGAGGAGAG
>ML782776.1:290748-303265 GCA_009831015.1 Picea engelmannii
GAGTGTGCTGGGGGCCCTAGTCCACAACTAGGGTCTTATGCCATCCTCCAGGAGAATGGCTCTTGCAGTTGCACTAATTTCAACAGTATCAAAAGGATTTGAGGTGGGGGCCTGTGATGGACTCCCTTGTTGGCTCTGCTTGCTGGCTCTGTCATCCTCTTTCTTGGATGGCCATGACCTCTGCATTGAGAAGTGTCTGCCATTCTCCTTCACAATCTCACAGAAAGAAGATGCTAGGGTTCAAAACTAATCCATAGAAATGTAGAACCAGTGAGTTTGGATAGGCAAATCTGACTTATATATATATATGACATTTTCATATTGCAGATTTTGTACCTAGCGATATTGCAAATATTAAACATTAAAATGTCTGTATTGGTGTTTTCTCGTTTACAATTGGGAAAATGAAGAATATAAAACATGAAACCAATCCATTCTTTGACCAAAAGGACACATATGGTTGAGCGTTATATTGTTGACAACAATGCTCTCTGGATGAGGCTAGGATATTGTCGACTACAGTGACACTTGAAATAGTGTAGAAATCGTGCCCAAAAATAAAACTTTGCAGCCCTCAGGGCAACACCTCTAGAGGAAAGTCTCCAAAAACTATGGTTGAAAATATCTGAAATAGATCAACGAAAGGGCAATGTAAAACTTTGGTTCTGCAGTCACAAATAACAACAATCCCCTTAGCCAATAACCTCAGATCTGCTATTGAAAATTCCTGAAATAGAATCAACAAAGAAACCCTAATGCTGGGTGCATTGTTTTATGGCAAACTCTGTTCTCAAAGTATACCAGCATGAACAACTAAGAAGAAAACCCTAACCAATAGTGAAATAGGTAGTGAAAGGTTCACACTAGCTCTGATACGATGTTGAGATCATAAGGGAAACGAGGGGATCAAATTAAACCACACAATTGGCCCAAAAACTTGTGAAAGTAAAAGAGAAAACATCACTAAACAAGTGCGCTAGAGCTGTCCAAAAGATGCAGTAGAGAGAGAAAACACATCCATCGAACAAGAGAATGCCAAAGATGTAATGCTCATAGGCTTAATCGCACGATCAAAATTATGTTGTTGGGTAACGAATGTTCGCATGATCAAACAAGATGATTTTACAAATGAAGTTTGAGTTCTGTATTTATACACAACTCAAGTAGGGTGCTCTCTCAAGAGGGGTAATGGCCCACATAAGTAGGGTGCATTCTCCAAGAGGGTTTTGGAGCTTACATATCAAAGTTACTATGTTGGCCTTAACCATAACTTAGTATTACAATAAATGATGGTCTTAGCCATACTTAATGCTCAACAAAATGCATTAATGACACAATATGAGATGGTCACAGCCACATGTGAAGATTGCACCTCTCTCAACAATTTTTTTTTGGAAAATGCATCTTATATTTCATTAATGAACAAAAGAGAGTACATCATACAAATTACATCAATATGTGAAAATATAGGTATGCAAGATGCCCCTGCTTGCATAGGTGGGGAGTGCCAACATATGTGCATTGGCTCCAACTATCTTTTATGAAGATTCCAATTTTGGATGAAAATTGGTTTACTAGATCTGATTTGAAAACTTAAATGACACCAATTCATGTGGCATAGGTTTGACATTAAATGCATCGCTGCATCGTTGCTTCTGCAAAAAGGAGATGCCATTCAACCATATGGTGACTCATGCTTCTACTTGCTTCATTGATCATCTAGTGGTCGCCACAAATGGCCCCTTTGAAGGGGGATGACAAATAGAATGGAGTACTTGGTAACCCAATCCTAAACAGAATGGTGTACTTGGCAATCCAATCCTAAAGGGTTTCAATGACCTTGAAATCCTACAAAAAAGATTTAAGTGTTTCTTCTTTTTGACATGATGCACATGAGCAATTAGAGAAGCAAGATATGATGTAGCTGTTGTTTTTCTTCATATGAGATATGATCGATATATTATTACAATGATGAGTGTTCCATATACAGGGAACATATGGTGACCATCCATGAAAGGATGTGTCCCTTGAATAATCAATAACTATTTATTATTATCATTTACTTATTATATATGATATTTAATAATCAATAATTATATTATTAATTATTATTCTAAGAGAATGTCTTCCCAATGTTGTCCAAACATCAACACTCCCTCTCAATGAGGGAGACATTCTGCATCATGCCAAACTTGTCTTTGAAGTATACAAACTTCACCCTAGACTCATGATACTTGTCTGTTAGTCTTGGGAGACGTCTCTCTCCCACCTGAATTGAGGAGAAACTCCTTCTGCGACTCTCCCTTTGAGCCAATTAACTCTCTCTAAGATCAAGCTCACTCTGGGTTCGCATGTAATAACATATAGCATATTGAGTCTTTATTATTCCTTGTCAAATCACAATGACTAGGACAAAGACCACACCAGGATCTTTCACCACAAGTACACACCTGTGAGTGAATGGCAGCCTGATGCTAACTGACACGTGGAAAGCACTTCAAGCACCTCGAGTCCATATTATTCCTTGTCATGATCAAGGAAGGACTACGTTTGGGCCCATTTACCACAAGTGCACCTTTATGATAAATGTATCCTATCTCCCATGGTCTCCGGCCCAATCTAGGAGAAGTTACGCCCAATGCTGAAACATCAACACTCCCTCTTAGCTAGGGAGGTATCTTTCCATAGTAGTACACAATTACTGCCTAGAGACACATAGTCTGTGCCAGTGGTACACAACCACCATAGTAGCAAAAGGTTTGTCACACATGGCGCTCCCATGTGGACTTCTAGAGGCTACACCCTCTAGAAACACTAGGGTCAACTCCCATAGTGTGTGATGTCAAGGGTCAACTCCCTTTACATGTCCTCATGTGCTCTCCACATGGGACATTGGGCTTTAAGCCCAAATGCACTTATCCATTCTCGAATAAGCGTCCCACTTATTCCTTCTTGAATAAGTGTCCTCACAGATCAACTCAACTCAATTCACAGAAGAGTACGATTTGGAGAATGTTTGTCACACATGGCACTCCCATGTGGACTTCTAGAGGCTACACCCTCTAGATATACTAGGGTCAACTCCCATAGTGTGTGACGTCAAGGGTCAACTCCCTTGACATGTCCTCATGTGCTCTCCACATGGGATGTGTCCTCATGTGCTCTCCAGAAGGGATGTTGGGCTTATAATAAGCCCAAACACACTTATCCCTTCTCAGATAAGTGTCATCAAAGATCAACTCAACTCAGTCACAGAGGAGTACGATTTGGAGAATGTCTCAGGAAGCTGCAAACATCAACACTCCCTCTCAGCGAGGGAGGCATTCTTTGCCACACCAAGTCTGTCACGGAAGTACTTGAACTTCGTCTCGGTTTGGTAAGAACATCAACAACCTGCTCATCTGTAGGAAGGTACAGCACTAGAACTTCATTTCTTTGCACCATGTCTCGAATGTAATGGTACTTGATCTCAATGTGGTTCGATTTGTCATGAAACACTAGATTCTCTGAGATCTTCACACAACTTTGGTTACCGTAATGAATAATGGTGGAATCTAGCACATGTTCGGATAAATCTGCAAGGAGCTTGTGAAGCCACACTACTTGACGAACTGACATACTTAATGCAATGTACTGTGTTTCTGCTGTGCTCAAAGCCACATAAGTTTGTTTCCTGCTACACCAGGAAACCATGGAATATCCGGAAGTGAAGCAACAACCGAAGGTTCTCTTTCTGTCCACTGTGCTCCCTGCCCAATCGGAGTCAATATATTCTTGCCATATCATATCAATATTGGAAGTATATCTCAGACCATGTCCAACTGTGCCTCGCAGGTATCTCAACACATGCTTCGCAACAATCTAGTGTGTCTATCTCGATTGACTCATAAACTGGCTAAGTGCACTCACTACATAGCAAATATTTGGTCTGGTGTTAACCAGATACATCAATTATCCAATCAACTGTCTGTATAGAGTCGGATCAATTTCGTCAGAATCAGAAGAAGACACACTTAGTTTCTTCAGATTCGTCACCATTGGTGTAGCCATGTGCTTCAAGTTCAACATCCCAAACTTCTTCAATATCTTAACTGTGTACTTCCCCTGACTCAGGAAGATCTCATCAGTTCTCTGGCACACCTCTAGTCTCAAGAAGTAGTGCATCATACCAAGGTCCTTCATCTCAAACTTAGAGGCCAACGCATACTTGCATTCAACAATAAGGCTCTCTGTATCGGTGAGGAATAAATCATCAACATAGAGGACCAAAATCAGGGACTCACCATTAACAGTATTGTAGTACAGACTGGGATCGACAACGCTTTTGCTGAAGCTCGAAAAATCATCAAGTGTCTATCAATCCTCACATACCAAGCTCGAGGTGGTTGCTTGAGGCCATACAAGGCCTTATTCAACCTGCACACATGAGACTCCTTCTCATGTATCACGAAACCATATGGCTGCTCGATGTATACTTCTTCCTCAATATCTCCATTGAGAAAGGTTGTCTTTACATCCATTTGATTTACTTTCCAACCCATGGATGTTGTAGGGGAAATAATCATCCGGATAGAAGTGTATCGAGCAACAAGAACAAATGTCTCCTCATAATCTATTCCCTCCATTTGAGAGAATCCTCTAGCAACAAATATCATTTTGTGCCTCTCGATGCTCCCATCAACTATGTGTTTGATCTTGTAGATCCATTTGGAAGTCAGTACAAACTTCCCCTCAGGTCTCGGAACAATATCCCACACATCATTCTTCATGAGGGATTGATACTCCTCTATCATGACATCTTTCCATACTGGATGACTAGTTGCCTCCTCATAACAGAAAGGCTCAAAATGAATGATATGGCTCATATCTGCGGCATAGCATGAATATCTCTAAGGTCTCTTTCTCACTCGGAAGGTACCACAAGGAGTTGCATGTCCTTTTGTCTTCTGCAGAGTTTGACGATCCCATGTAGGTATCTTCTGACCTACTGCAATATCTCTAGGAACATCAACTGGAGCTACAAGATCAACAAGATCAATTGGATCAATAAGCTCAACTGTTTCCCTCTGAATTGTTGGAGGGTGAGAGGGAGAAGGCACCATCTCTTCCTGTGTCTCACTATTAATCTCCATGTGAGATCCTCTAGATCTCTTGAAGGCTACCTCCTCCTCAAAGGTAACATCTCTTCTCACCTCAGTCTATCTCTGACCGGGGATGTAGATTAGATATGCCTTCGAAGACTCACTGTACCCCACAAATGTACCCTTTTTTTCTGAAGGGTTTAGCTTTGTCCTTTTCTCCTTGGGTACATGAATGTATAATGGACACCCAAAATATCCTGAAGTATCCAACCTTAGGCTTCACTACGGTGAAGGCCTCCTCGGGAGTCGTGTTCCTCAAAATCTTATGAGGACTTATGTTCTGAACATACACTGTAGTCATGGATGTAGTTTATATGCACAAGACTTGAGCTAGTTTATCCTACAAGGGGTGGCTAGTCTCTTGGGGCTGATCAAGCTAAGTCATCTTGGACCATATTTGACATATAGAGGTTTCCTCATGAAACCAATTTCTAAGACATATCAAGGTTCCCTCATGGAACCCATGTCTCATAAGACATATCGAGGTTTCCTCATGAAATCATTGTCTTGGTTCCTTCATCTGACCGTCTGAGGCATGTCTTGAGGAGGTCTGCTATTCGCACATGCCTGAGGTACCGCCAACATCTCCGTTGTAAGGTCCGCTATTTGCACATGCCCGAGTTCAGATAAGCAATAGGTGTATGGTAATGGTAACTCGAGGTCACCAGTAACATTTACCTTTGCTGCAAATCTAACACTTTGAATGCCAATGAGGCGATTTATGTTTCTCAATTTCTGGTACATCACCAGAAGAAAACTATTGGTCATAACATTCGACCATTCGTCGCTCCATATTTCGATGTCGCTGGATGCAACATCACGCTTCCATAGCATCCGCTCTTTCTTTCGGCAACACAGCCAAATCCATGATGACCACGCTCTGCTTTTTCAGATTCTGGCTCGACTTCGGCATCGATAGAGATTATCCTTTATCCACCACCATTATGACAAAGTATGCCAATAAGAAAACCAGAGGAGCGTTCATCGCAACAGTGTTTGCCATGCAAGGCTTCGAGATTCTCGCTGGCGGTGTCGTGGCCATTATTGTCTCTGCAAGATTCAAGAGCAAGTACGACCACCCTGCATACCAGGTTGATCCTCCAGGTTTGACTGCCCATGCAACCGATTATGTATGGCAAATCATTCTCATGTTTGGAGCTATTATTGCTGCGTTGACATACCACTGGCAGTGGGGATTGAGAATGCCTGAAACCGTTGCTACACGGCGCTGATAGAAAGAAACGTAAAGCAAGCTGCGACCGGCATGTCTAAGGTCTTCAGGTAGAGATTGAAGCAAACAAATTGGTTGTAAGGAATGAGCCGAGCTTTGGCTTATTTTCCAAAGAGTTTGCTAGGCGACACGGGTGGCATCTGGCGGGAACAACAAGCACATGGTTTCTGTTCGACATCGCGTTTTATAACCATAATCTTTTTCAAAAGGACATCATCACGGCCGTCGGATGGCTTCCTGCGGCCAAAACAATGAACGCCATCGATGAAGTTTATTGAATAGCAAGAGCACAAAAGAATATCGCTTTGGGTTCCACAGTTCCAGGCTACTGGTTCACAGTCGCCTTCGTTGACCACATGGGAGTGATTTAGTTTGAGCTCGACGATATCATAAGCACCTAGCATAGCCGACATACTGCCCATGCTGTGTCCAATTATGGTTATGCTAAGCTCTTCTCCTTTGTATCCAGTAGGCTAGGTCTGACCAACAACTCTCTCATTTTCCTGAGCCCTCCCGTGAGGGAGTCAAGCATAGTCCTGCTTTGATACCATGTTGTTTTTCTTCATATGAGATATAATCGATATATTATTACAATGATGAGTGTTCCATATATAGGGAACATCTGGTGACCATCCATGAAAGGATGCGTCCCTTGAATAATCAATAATTATTTATTATTATCATTTACTTATTATATATGATATTTAATAATCAGTAATTATATTATTAATTATTATTCTAAGAGAATGTCTTCTCGATGTTGTCCAAACATCAACAATAGCTTGTGTTTAATGGTTAGCTTGTAATTTAGCACCAATCACCCCAGCATCCTAGCATTAAAATATGAGTGAATTTTCTAGCTATTGTTAAACCTTCGATGCCATCTAATGACGTTTTCTTAAACAAACCATGTTTTCTTGAGTCAATCTGATAGTGAAAAGTTTTGCTGGGTTGAACATAGAGTTCTTTTTATGGTAGTTGAAGAAAGATGATCCATATGACCTTTTCTAATTTATCCATATTGATATCTATGCATCCAATTTTAGTTTGAAGGAGCTAGCATCTAGAATAATTTTCTAGAGTGCCATATAAGTTTGTTTGTCAACTACTTGGAGTTATTGGGCCCAGTTAATGGCTCCCAATTGTAACAAATTGCTTGAATACTTGTCCCACAAATCACCCCATGTTTGGAAGCCTTTCTTGTCTAACCTCTTACTTGTGAAAGAAGAGAGTAAACCAAGTTGCCCCTTGTTCATTGGAAATGTCCAAATTGATTCTTCAACCTACTCCCATCCAACTTCTAGGGCCTTCCAAATGTCATTGTATCTTAGTTCTTACTATGCTTAAAATGCCATAAATGCCAGAAAATGCATATTGGACCATTTATAGAAACTTTGATCTCTTTTTTGTTAAAATATGAGCTTGATTTCTGGCTGTAGGTTTCTTTTACTTCTGACTGTACTTTTAACTTTGATTCTAGATGCATAATTAAAACTGAACAGTAAAAACCATAGAGAATAACCAACATGCATTTTCACACCGTATATACCAAGGGGAAACCCTATACAGGGAGAAAAACCCCAACAAACAAACTTCCTTTATTGCAAAGATAATAATAATAATAATAATCTATTTTTAAGGTCACAGTCAAGCCACACCAAATTTGTGTATGAGACCCCCTTGTTTGTGGGACAAGGGACCCCCTCCGCCCAGAGATTTGACTGGTAAAGTCTACGGAGGTATACATACCCTACCCCCTCTGGATTTGAACTCGTGATCTCTTAAGAGGAAACACACGTTCTTAACCATTAGGCCCACTCAGGCTGTATGGCCACTTACAAAATATCCACCATGAAAACTCTGCTCTTAAAGAGCTTGTCAATGACTCTAACCTGACTGTAGACTACTGGGAGACTATGCTGTTATAAGCCCCTGTTATAGACCAGCATTGAAGGTGTAACTGGCTGCCTTCTTGGACTGATATGCTGCCCTTTAATGGACTGATACTGCTGCATGTTATTGGACTGATAGACAACCCTAAAATGGACTAATACTGTGCCCTATTGTGGACTTTATAGCAGCCTCCTGTGGACTGTTATAGCAGCCTCCTGTGGACTGATATTAGTTACTGTTATGAACTATTATAAGCCTCTTTTCTGGACTGATATACATGCTCTTTGCTCGACTGATACGCTGGCACACTTAGACTGCAACGTAGTCACTCACTCCTTACCCACACGCTGCAATACATTGTGTAGATAATGGGGGTTAACTGCTGTCTTTAAAGGAGGAAGAGAGGGCTCGAAATAGAAGCTTGAATGCATGCTTGTCATAACTCAGCTTTACACACTTGAGTTCAAATTTAGAACTTGACTTTACACTTCAGTTAAGAGTACAACTCACCCTTGTGACTTGGCAATGCATGCAAACTAACTCAGCATGCACATGTCATGCATGCATGCAATAGATGTCATGCATGCAACATGCAACTAGACATGCATGCAACAAAAACTTGACAACTTTGACTTTGACCTGGACATGCAATTTTGACTTTTACAACTCAACCTTGACATTCAACTCGACTCTTTACATAGCAATTCGAATTTCTTCATGGTGGATAGTGTAACACATGCCAACGCACTAGATCAATAATTTACATCATTTGCAATACAAGGAAGATTGTTTGTTTCTAGCTCATAGGAATTTTAAGTTCAACCTAACTTTTGCTAGATGCCTTGATTTTTGCTCATGGCTCACAAGGCTTGACTAGGCTCACAGAGGTTGTACATTCCCCCTGACTTTTGCACTAGTCTATCTATGCTCACAAAGGTTGTACGTTCCCCCTGACTTTTGTACTAATCTGTCTATGCTCACAGAGGTTGTATGTTCCCCTTGACTTTTGCATTAGACTGTCTATGCTCATAGAGGTTGTATGTTTCCCCTGACTTTTGTCTATGCTCACAGAGGTTGTATGTTTCCCCTGACTTGTGCATTAGACTTACATCTTCACTTTTGTCTTCGACTTACAAGGCTTGGCTTGACTCACAAGATCATATAGCATCTCGTTCGTCCGGACTTTTGGTTTGACTCACAGAGGTTGTACGTTCCCCCTGGCTTTTGTCAATACCTTACAAGACTAGTTGATTCTCCAAATCTCCCTGGCTAGCCTCAAGGTGGCCCAGATGGCCTCTCATTGGAGAATGACTGCCGATGTTGCCAAATTTAACATTTTTTGGCCCCTTGTACAAGGAAAAGTCTCTACAGAAACATTTTCCTTGAGAATGAGATCACTTGTTATCAAAGAACTCTCTCTCTCCAATAAATAATATCCCTATAAATCCATGCCTTGCTTTACTTCTCCCTATGATAATCTCCCTTTTATTAGAAAAAAAGGTGTCGCTTGTTGCCCTTCTTCTTGCAATAAAATATTTTTTCCAACAAAGTAAATATGTTCTAAAAATAAGATAGTCTCTTCAAGAAATAAGAGTGTTCATTGCATGCATTATAAACTTCTTTGAGGTGAAATAGTTGAATAATTTCAGTCTAGATATATAATACTTGTTAGGGTGTCATGTAAGCTTCAACCAAGGAAGATTTACCTTGGAGAGGCATTGCGAAGGTTTTATTTTGTTTGTTTTGATATATTTTTTTTAACTTTTTACTCTTTTTTTTTTCATAATTTTGGGTTAGAACTTCTAAATCCTCTATTCTTCACAGAGATGTCCCCTAATTTTTCTATTGGATGCTTTGAGATATTGTAGGTGTATTAGGTGTCACGAATGTCTTGGTTCATACATGGAATGTTGGGGATATCTTGGTGGATCACTAGTGTTCTCTGATATCTTTGGATCTATCTCCTTTCCTAGAGACACATCCTTGTAATGGAAATGTGATACAATCTTGATAGCTTTGTTTATTTGCTTGATAGGAATAGAAGTGTCTATAAACACAAACGTTTACAAAGAAAGCTTTGGATTTGGAATTAATTCATTGTGCTGATATCACCCTTACAAATGGGAAGCACTGCTTAGCTCTTTTCTCCATAATGCATAATTTATGTTTACATTAACAATGGACTTGTAGTTAGGGAAAATCTATTCTAAGTAGAATAATTCCTATAAAGCTTGGGAATGTCCTCAAGGTGAAGGTATTCTAAGTAGAATAATTCCTGTCAATATTGGAAATAAACCTCAAGGTTAGCAAGGTTATACTTAAAGAGATGCGAATGATTGAAGAGTTTGACATTTTACTAAACAATGCAGATTGTCCCCTTGATGAATAGGTCATGCCTACTGAAGTCTTGATTTGGATTTTAAGAACACATTTGTGACTTTATGTGCATTTTTCAAGTTGCAATTTTATTTGCTTATCTTTGCAGAGTAAAAAAATGTCAAAATGTCCATTATTTGAAAGGAATTTGACAATCACTTGTTTTTTGCATAGCTGGTGCTTTGTTTAGATCATAATTATTGAAATAAATAAATTGAGAAAAAATATGGTATTGGTAAGGAAGTTATAAATAAGTTTATGTGATTAGTCCATTTTCTAATGTTTTTTTGGCATTGTATTGCAGACAACTCTTCTCAACCATATTTTGACTGCGGAACATGGAAAGCGAATTGCTGTTATAGAAAATGAGGTATGAGGAATATTGAAAAGTTGAACTATCTTGAGTTTTATAGGAGAAGTAAAATTTGTAGTCATCTTCATTGTACTTGAATTTTAACATGGATCTGTATATTCTAGTTAAAATTTTAAGGGGACAAGAGAATATTTTTTCACTTATTAATACAATCTACGATCTACGTTAGAGTGGACCTTGTAGGCACCAAAGAATTTATTTAGGAGTGAGCATACAAGATGTTAGTAATTGTTAGGTTTGAGATGTTAATAATTTTTAATTTTTGAGAGTTCGTATGATGAATTTGTATGTTTCTTTGTTGGAAGGTAAATCCTTGGATACTAGTATAAACAACACATTATACCACAACATTCTCTAGTTTTATTAGAGAGGATTGAAACCTTTTTTGTGCCATACAAAGAGCATATCTCAAATGAGAATCTCTTGCTATTCTGACTATGATATGATAATTTTGCTACCTTTCTATAGAGTCTTGATTCTATTATTGTAATTGCTTCAATTGGGATCAAGGAGTTCTCATGTTTGTTAATTGCTTTGGGATTTCATGATTTAAGTGTGTTGCAAAATTCCTGCTTTTTGAATTGTTGGTTGTGGTGCAAAGTCCTTGAAGAGAAATCAAAATGCACTTAGTGTTATTGATAGGTTTGATCAGTGTACAAAAATCGTTTCGGCGAAAAAATCAACGGGGTCCAGAAAACATCGTTTCGTAAAAATCGACAAAACATCAACAATATATCGACAAACTTAAAAAAATACAAAAATATTTATTTTTTTAAAATTTTGAAACATTTAAAGCAACAATAGCATCAAATAGACAGATTGCCACATGGATATGGAAAGAAAACTAATATATAAGATATATGAGATGTCTAGTGATACATCACACATAAAAAATGAATCATGTCCTGATTCCCGAGTCATCAAAAAATATAATAAATGTATCTCATGATCGTCATCATGACTCATGAGTCATCTACAATGAAATCAAGTAAATAAACTATCGATTCCCTCTACCCCTGTTAGGGGCAAAGGTAATCGCTGTAGAAAGTGCTTTTTCTTTAGCACTAGGAGTAGGTGCCCTTGAGGCATGTGCGCCTCGTACTGGAGTCAAATGTCCTCTAGAAGAACTAGAAGACCCTCGAGACAGATGTCCCCTAGAAGAAGGTACTGGTAGAGGAGGTAGACTGCTAGTGCTACCACTGGGCCTATTTTCCTCTGACTGTGACTGTGGCTTTGCTGGTGGCACACTTGCAGACTCGGCGTGAAACTGAATATCCTTTGGAACATCCTGATCCAAGTCCTCAGAGATACCATGATCATCACCACTATCCTCTAGCCAATCAAGGGTGGTGTCAATAAAAGGTTCCTCAACCTCCACCCTCCATGCAACAGTGGTGTCAATCCCATCCAATGAAATGGCCTTCGCATCAATTTTTATCTCAAGCTGCTTCACCCACAACCTGAGATTGTAGTAGACGTAGACCAAATCATTAAGGCGTGAGG
>ML782776.1:304233-331371 GCA_009831015.1 Picea engelmannii
GGAGAGGACTATCTGTATTGGTTTGAGTTATCTCTTGAACATTGTTTAAGCTATTTATGATAAGGAAGTTTTGCTGGGTTTTCTTCCCCTAGAGGGTTTCCCAGGATAAATGCTGTGTCTCTTGTGAATGTGTATTTCTCAGTAATCTTGTTATTATGATGCTCTTATCTATTGAAATGCAAAGAACTATAATAATGGCATAAACATTAACATATAGGCGGGTAGACTTGTTACCCAAATGTACAATGCATTACATATGAATGATGCATGAGACAAGATGTGTGATTACGATGAGTGAAGCCTTTGTATATAGGTTTTGGGCCTAGATTAGCTAGTTATAATCCTAAGAGGTAGGGCCACCAGGGTCACCCACTAACAACCAATTTGGTGAGCTGCCACTAAAGGTTTACCTATGTAACTTTGATGGGACCACATGATGCCCAATAAAGATTACAAGTCAATATTTCACATATCACACAAACATCGCCCTTAATCTTGACTTGGGGATAAGGAAGGGGTGTTACAATCACACCCCCTTAATAATGCCAACTTCCTTCATTTCAAACAAAGTACCAAATTGGCCTTTGTTAAAGGTTTGGTGAAGGTGTCTGCTATCTAGTCCTTGGTGGGACAATACTCTAGATGAATGCCTGATCTTGGATCAACCACCATATATATTGTTGATGATCCTTAATATGTTTGGTCATGGAATGGTACATCAGTTGCCGATCAATTTGAATGGCACCTTGATGAACATATTGATGTGAAGTTCATTGCTCTTGATAAAGTTTAAGCTCCAATTATTTCCAAATCTGTACTGCCTCCTATCGAGCGGTGACAACACGTTTATGTCATGCCTTATTGGAAGAGAGAGAAATTGTAGATGGTTTCTTTCTTTACCAAGCCATTGGAATCGAGCCAAGAAAATAAGCATAACCTAAAGTAGATATTCTCTCATTTGGATCTCTAGCCAATTTGACTTGGTTTATCCAACCAAAGTAGCCTAACCCCTATAAGAGTGTTGAATCCTAAACTGATAGGTACCCTTAATGTATTTGAGAATCCTCTTTTCCAACTGCCAATGACTTTTCTTGGTTCTCACACGTGTCTAGAAACAAATAGATGAGATTGCCAACAAGCCACTGATACAAAGTGGCATCAACCTTTGGAGAGGCACAATGAGCAATTAACTTGACTCCACACTAAAAAAGGTGTAGGACAATGTTTGAAATCTTCTTTATGTAAACCTCATCACTAAATAAAGAGCATACTTAGGCTGTAAAAGGAAAATGCCATCATCAAGTTGTAGTATTTGAATATGAAGAAAATATTGCAACAAGCTTAAGTTAGTCACACCAAATGCACTCATAAGTTTATTCATGATGTAATGGCTCATGTCAACTCTTCTACTTATAAGAATTAAATCATCCACATATAGGACAAGTATGAGAATATCAACCTTAATATAGAGATTAGGATCTGATTGGCAATGGGTGAAATGACAAGAAATGAAGAACCTATCAAGCTTCTTATACCATCCCCTAAGAGTGTATTTCTACCCATAAAGTGACTTCTTCAAATTACAAACAAGCGTAGAAGTACCAATGTCAACAAAACTTGGAGGTTGCCCCATATAAAGCTTCTCACATATATCTCCATTGAGAATGGTATAATCAACATCCTTATGGTGAACTTCTCTATGAAAACTAGCAGCCAATAGAAGTACAATTTGAATGGTATCCACTTGTGCCACAAGAACATGGGTTTTAATATAGTTGATACCTTCTTTATGATAAAATCCCTGAGAAACTAATATGCTCTCAATACTACCATTAGAAGAAAACTTGGTTTTATAAATCGATTTACATCCAACAACATTCTTCCCTGCTGGAAGATGCACTAACTCCCATATATCCTTTTTATAAAGGAGTTGGCTTCCTTTGCAATAGCATCTTCCCACTCTTGCTTGCCATGACCTTCTTCATAAGACTAGGAATCGCATGTAGCCATGACCCTTGACATAAGACCAAATTTAGCACGTGCATTTAGCACTAGCCTTCCATATATTCAAAACATCAACATTAGTTGCCTTGGTAGATTTTGTGGCCCACTTGGGATGACAAGCTTCACTAGCAAAAGAAGATTCAAGTGGAGAAGGAATATCTCAAAGAAACTCAACAATTGTGACCTCTTCATTAGAATATATAGAAACACATGAACCAGGCAACAATATAACATATGTAGGAGAAACCTTGGTTTTACCTCATCAATGTAAATTCCATACAAGGTGGGGGATAGAGGGCACCCTTGTTTGACCTCAATAGTACTATGGATAAACTTTGACACCCCATGTGTTGTGTGGAGGTGGTTAAGGATAGACTCATAAAGACACATGATGGCGGTTAGTAGGGTCTATAAAATGCTAATGTCTTTGAGCCTATGTAACATGGCCTCTTGAGCTACTGTGTCAAATGCTTTTTGAAAGTCTCAAAACAATAATTGATTTTTGAAGAGTGGTGCCTAGCCTTATTAATGATGGCCTAGGGTGTAAGAATGGTTTGATGCGTGGGTCGGAGTTTGGCTCGTCCTCTAGTACAAAGGTGTCTCCTCTCAAGTTGCTCAGATAGTGGCAGATGGAGGGCAATAACATAGAGCTTTGAGAATGTGTGACCAACAATGATCATCCTATAATTGTTAGGATCGACATTGGAAACTAGTATGTTGATCAGGTGAATACTATGATGAGACTAAGTTAGCGGAAACCTTGTGTTGACAACATGCTTAAATAGATCATCAATGTGATCATTAAGAGAGTGTAGATCGTGTTTGAAGAGATCGGCCTAAAATCCCTCTTTATTTGGTACTTTTATGGTATTCATCACTTAGATGGCCTCTTAGGTATCTCGATAAGTTAATAAGTGGTAAGAGGGGGGAGGGGAGGTGACTTGGATTAGGGGTTGCCCAGAGACACCATAAAGAGAGGAAGTATGAGAGAACATGGAGTTGGGGTTTGTTAAATTATGAGCTTGATTTCTTATGCGGATTATTTCTTTAAATTCTTCAACACTTTGATTCCAGCTTAAAACATTTCAACAATATAAAATCATAACTGAATAACAATAATCATGTAGATACATAAGCATGCACATCAACAACACATATACCCTGGGGAAACCCTGTACAGGGAGAAAAGCCCCAGCAAATGATATTCCTTTATTGCATTAATAATGTAAGATCACCTACAAATATCCACCATGAATACTCTGCTCTTAAAGAGCTTGCCAAGTTGACTCTGACCTGACAGTGAACTAAGAGACCTTGCTGATATCTAGACTCATGTTACAGGCCAGCACTGAGGAAGTATCCGAGTTGCCTTCAAAGACTGAGATACGCTGCCTCTTAAGAACTGGTATATCAGCTCTGATATGGGCTGTTGATGCTGCCTCTATTTGACTGATACGTGCTTCTAATTAGCACTGGAACAGCTGCCTTTATAGGACTGATATGCGCCTCTGTTTAGTAGCTGTAATGCTGCCTCTATAGGTCTGATATGCGCCTCTGTTTAGCAGCGGTAATGCTGCCTCTATAGGTCTGATATGCGCCTCTGTTTAGCAGCTGTAATGCTGCCTCTATAGGTCTGATATGCGCCTCTGTAATGCTGCCTCTATAGGTCTGATATGCGCCTCTTTTTAGCAGCCGTAATGCTGCCTCTATAGGACTGATATGCACCTCTGTTTAGCAGCCTCTTTCGCTTCACCTTTTCCCTGCATAGCAATTGTGTGGAAGAGAGGGGGTCGACCTTTGCTAATAAAGGAATGAATAGGAGAAGAGGAGAGGACTCGAATTAGAGGTGAGAAGGCATGCTTGACATAACTCAGCTTCACACTTTAGTTCGAAAATAGAACTAGACTTGAGACTTCAGTTACAACTCACCCTTGACTTGGCATGCATGCGTACTAACTTGGCATGCACATGTCATGCATGCATGCAGTGCATGTCATGCATGCATGCAACATTCAACTAGACATGCATGCAACATGCGACAACTTGATAACTTTGACTTTGACCTAGACATGCAACTTTGACTTCTACAACTCGACTCGTTACAAGGCAATTCAAAATTCTCTTCATGGTGGATAACGTTACACGTGCCAACGCACTAGATCAATACATTTATATCATTTGCAATATTAGGAATAGCGTTTATTTCTAGCTTATAGGAATTTTATGTTCAACCTTACTTTTGCTAGATGCCTTGACTTTGCTCATGGCTCACAAGGCTTGACTAGGCTCACAGAGTTTGTACGTTCCCCCTGACTTTTGCACTAGTCTGTCTATGCTCACAGAGGTTGTATGTTCCCCTTTTGCACTAGACTTGTTGAAATAATGTAACTGCAAAGTGTATTCTAATTATTATTGTTGTATTATTCATAGATCAATCCCCTATTGCGGATTGATCATGTCGGCTATTGTAAAAGACCAAATCCCCTTTTGCGGATTGGTCAAAACATAATTGTAATAGGTAGAATAAGAAGTCGGCCCTGCCAGTGAAGAGACACCTCTGTCCACACGTGCCAGAGTTGTATAAATAAGGAGGCTAGCGCCTCATTTAGACACACACTCACTTGTTCATTTGAGGAGCAAGTTTCGGAGCTGCAGAGAGAGAGAGAGAGAGAGAGAGAGAGAGAGAGAGAGAGAGAGGACTTTCTGTATTTGTTTGAGTTATCTCTTGGCATTATATTGGCTATCTATAATAAGGAAGTTTTGCTGGGTTTTCTCCCCCATGAGGGTTTCCCAGGATAAATGATGTGTCTCTTGTGATTGTGTATTTCTCAGTGATCCTATCTTATGCTATTGTTATCTAGTGAATTGCAAATAATTCTAATAATAGCTTAAACCTTAACAAGACTATCTATGCTCACATAGGTTGTACATTCCCCCTAACTTTTGCATTAGACTTACATAGCATCTCGTTCGTCCCGACTTTTGGTTTGACTCACAGAGGTTGTACGTTCCCCCTGGCTTTTGTCAATACCTCACAAGACTGGTTGATTCTCTAAATCTCCCTGGCTAGCCTCAGGGTGGACCATATGGCCTCTCATTGGAGAATGACTGTCGATGCTGTCAAATTTAACAGGTTTAAGATCAAGGGGGAGAGGGTAGTGGTGGGGAAAGAGGGTGTGCTAAAAGGTTTTAAGAGAATGGTGAAGGGATGCACACATTTCATGTCTTCTTTATGAGATGAAGAGGTGTTTCTTGTGGCGAAGGATCTAACGAAAGGATCTCCTAAGACTAAGGTAGGAAGAGGGAATGTGAGTAGAGGCGTATCGACGTTGGTCATGGAGGGATTTACATTCCTTGTTGTAGCACATGTTCATATAACATGGATTGGGTTGGGAGCAGAGGGGGATTGAGTGAGGTGGGGTTAAGATTTAAGGGTTGCCTTTCAAATGGTTAAGGAAAGACAAGCATATTTGGTGGAGTCTAACTCAAGAGTTGAAACCGAGGAATGAGGGGAGCATTTGGCGGAGGTGGGATAAGAAGGCTTGAGGGTCCCCCTTATCGAAGAGGATGGTGGTTGGAGGTGGGCATGACAGGGGTGGGGTAGGGAGAGGGGCGGTTGTCCCCATGGGGGAAAGAAAAAACAAGCATGGTTGGCTAAAGGGATAGGTGTCATTGAGGGATGCCATATAAAGGGGAGCAAATCTTGATTGCTCTTATGATGGTGTACCACACGGGCACCCCTGCCATGTGGGAGGTGGTTCTGGAACAACTTGAGAATGCCAAAACTATATGTGAAGCACAAAATAGAGCATCGCAAGGAAACACTCTCAGAAAACATGTGGAACATGGCTGTATCTCTTTGGAGAGGAGTTTTGAGACGCCTTTCAAGGTCCTTGCCTTGAAATATCTGAAAATATTTCCAGCAAAATTGTAGAAACTATAGTGCATTCAAATAATATTTCTCTAAATAAGAGAGAAATAAAACATTGTAAAATACTTGACCATAGATAACATGGTAGTGAGATAAAAAATGAAGACTTCTTTGTATGGAAAAAAAAACACTTTGATATCATCTTTGGAGTGATGAAGCAACTGCATAATTTTTCAAACAAGCTTGATTCACAAGTGGTTAGGTTGGGGAGTCTAATCTTTTAGAGCTAATACCATGTTGAAATTACAACTTACAAGTGAGACATTATTACGAGAACCAAAGAAACGCTAGGTAGGGTTATGATACCTAAGACATGATCTCCATAAAAATGGAATGATATTATTATTGAACGATACACAATTACAATGAGGGTCCTCACTTCATATAAAGAGCTTGAGAGACCAAAACCTTAAAAGACGAAAACCCTAATCTTTTAACCTAAAGTCACTAAGTTGACTTTATTACATGGGTAAGCCTTATATCTCTAATATGCCCCCACAGGGCGTATAGTGTTGAAAAATAACAAATTGAAATCAAATACATATATTGAATGTAAAACACATAAACTGAACACTAAACATCAGTAACATCTTTTAGAAGCTTCTTCTTTGAACACAATTCTCGGACTAGTTTGAGCTCCATCAAGCTGCCTCATAACCCTCGTAACAGTGTAGTTGAATTCCCAAGTTCCTGGATTCCACCTCGCCAAACTCCCGAATTGCGAATCTCCCAAAGTCATTGCTGGACAACAATCCACATGCATGTTGCGTAACCTCGCTAGTGAGGGATCTTTCGCTAACTAACTGGGCAACAATCCGTTTTGAGTTGTTAACTGATCTCTTCTCATTTTCAAAGCGCAGGCTTCCTAAAATGTATAAAATCCCTTTTCTTCAGTAGATTCTTCACCATTGTCAACATTCGGTGGATCTTCAATCATGTCTACACTTGCTATATGTTGTCTATCTTTGACCTTTCCCTTAAGAACATCAGTGGCTCATTGTCTACAATTCCAAGCTGTATGACCTAGCTTCTTGCAATAGTGGGATTTTATTTCTCCTTTGTCTTTTGTTGATCTATTGTGGTTGTTTCTTGCATAAAATGGAAGTTCTGGTTGGCTATCACCTTCAATGGTTCTCTTTTCTTATGCCAACAATGTTGCAATCATTTCGTCCAGACTTTGTGAAGGTAGTTGACTCAAGGTAAAGATAGCTCTATTGTATTTAGGCAACAAACTGTTTAGGAGAATAGCCTTGGCATCCTCCGCATCAACTACTGCCTTGACTTCTGCAAGCTATCTGATAATAGATCTTAGATTGTTGAGGTGACTTGACATGGTGGCTTTAGTTGGCATCTTAAAGCCGAATAATTGTAATTTCAGGGAAAATTTCACATTCACCGCTTTTTCCCCAAATAACTTGTTGAGATTTTCCTAGATCTCCTTGGATGATTTGTCCAGATTTACGTGATGTAGCTCTGAATTGGAGAGGGAAAGGCCAATAATGGCTTTTGCCTTATCATCTTTGCTTTGTCGTTCTATCAACTTGTTAGGATTTGCAGGTGCTGCCTCAGTTCCTTTGACAATTCCACAGTTTTTTATTCATTAATTGCATTTGATCTTCACTTTCCAAGTATGGAAATTGAAACCCAAGTACTTCTGTAATGATATCTCCATGACTAATCAGATCTGATTTTTTTCGCTTAACTCTGCCAGTGGCTCAATCATAACTACAATGGCGGCTCTTCTAAATCGATCCATGATTTCAAACAAATAATTGAACCCTTTGATCTTCAAGCTTTGACGTCTAACCATCCTGCTTTGATACCATATTACAAGAACTAAAGAAACCCTAGGTAGGGTTACGATACCAAAAGCATGATCTTGATAGATACTGAACAATATTATTACTGGGCGGTACACAATTACAATGAGGGTCCTCACACTCTTATAAAGAGCTTGAGAGACCAAAACCCTAAAAGATGAAAACCCTAATCTTTTAACCTAAAGTCACTAAGGTGACTTTATTACATGGGTAAGCTTTATATCTCTAATAAATATGAGGATTGATAAGGGACTCCATCCAATACGCATAAGAAAAACCAATACACAAGAATATGGGTGAATAACCTTGTTATCCAAATATGCAATGTATTGCATTGGACTTATACAAAATACAAGATGAGTGATTACAATGGAGTGTGATACCCCTTTATATATTAGGTGTGAGGCCTAGATTATCTATCCCTATTGCTAAGTGGTGGGTCTATCAGGGTGACCCATAAACAACGAATGTGGCCTTAGGATGACCACTAAAGGTTCATATATGTAACCTTGATGGGACTACGAGATGCTCAATAAGGGGCATAAGTCAAGATTGCACATACTATGCTAACAACTAATGCATCCATGATTGTGCATAAGATTAGGTCTAGTTAGGTTGTTTGCCTCACCATGCGTACAAGTTTTCTATGAGTTTGTTATATTGTTTCTTTCTTTGGTCATTTATTTCATTCCCACTAAGACATAAATATGACTCAATTTTGCCTTTTCTTATTTAAGTACATATCCTTTTATTTGCACTAAGTTTTATGGGGTTAAAAATTTATGTACTTAATTATGTACCCTGACACTTAGGAGAAGGGGATTTTTCGACTTAGAGTAGAAAAAGACTTGAACAAATTCCCAGAATCTTTAAATTTGTAGAAGATGAAAAACATAAATTTATATCCCTTTCTTTGTTAGGGACCAGATTGACAAGAACAATCTTTAGTGTGATAGAGTTTGATAAAAGGACTTTGATTTCTTGGGCATCAATTATCAAAGTCGATGGATAAGGAGTCACCTATAGCACTACAATTTACACCATTGCAATTTATTACCTATTTGGCATATGACATGTCACACAACTAGAGTTTTATATTGTAGACACAAAACTACTTAGATGAAAATATTGTTAAACCTTGTCCAATATGTTCATATTTTGCTCTTTTTCTCTTTTCTATAACCACATTTGATACAATACAATATAATACTTATTCTTCGCTAACCCATGTTTAGTTACTTCATTTTGCCTTTCATTTAGGTTCAAGAACAAAATCCATTATTAGGTAAAAATCATGAGAGGTTAAGGTTGTCATAGTTCGAAACAATTCCTACATAATTATAACAAACATAGCCTAATCACCTTTACCAATTACTAATATAGTCTCAAGTAACATCAAGCATTTCAATTAGGGTATGATCGACATCATCAACTATTAAGGAATGTTGAAGCAAACCTACAAACTATAATTCTTGTAGCTTTAAAGAATATGACAACTATTTATTATGGCATCTTTGACAATGTTGTTGGGGCACCTCCTTTGCATAGTCAGTTGACATCTTATGATCATTGGAAAAAATTGACCATTGCATAAGGATTGTTTTTGACAGATTCGGGAAGATATAGTGCAAGATGTTGTGGTTCAATTGAAGACATCAAGGTTGGGTTGTAGTGCAACTATGCAAGGGAAGGACCACAAACCTAGGTTGCAACATAATGGAAAATTGCAAGAGTAGGTTGTTGAATGAGGCAGAACTGCAAGGGTAGGTTGTAGGTCACATGGACCATAAGTCATTGGAGGACAAAGCAACATGAAAGGTGAAGTGGTGTGGAAGATAAATAAATACACAAAGATGATATAATTCAAAAATTGTAAAACTTCGAGGCAAAAGAGTTGTAAATTTGGCAATTGTGTAAATAATGTAAGGATTATTCTATAGAAGCTTGAGCTCTCAAAGTATTTTTTTAGAAGCCAAGTGAGTTTATTTGTGAAGCTTACTTGAAAATCAAAGTGTTGTTGTGATCTAATAAATTGTGTCTTTGTCGTTGTATGTTTATTGCATGAAAATTCATGTGTGACGAGTACATGCATTTTTTGTCGAGTATTGTTGTATAAGTTGTTTTATGCATTGAGTGAGGCAAGGTTAACTTAGCTATTGCATGGCCAATAATGATAGAGGAGATATGGTTGTGACCTTTTCAAGTTCACCAAGCTAGTACACATGCACATTTTGATAACTTTTGGTGCCACATTGATAGCATGACATAACCATCAAATCATTAAGCTAGCAACTTGTTGAACCTACAAGCAAAACTCATATGATAACTTCTTCAAAATGTTGAAAGGCACATTTAGATGAGATGCTCAATATTATATGATCTATTAGCAAAACTTGCATTTGTTTTATCAATTGGTTACTAGATATATGATAATATCATAGCAATGTGCTTTGTTATATTTATAATGATTTTATTATTGTGGAACACAATATGATGAAATTCAATCCATAACAACCACATGGACAATTAGAGCTTTTGTAATTAACACTGTTATCATGTAGATTGTCCCTTAAGAAATCAATCTTCTCCCTTATATCCATCAACTTTCTGTCACCTTGATCCCTCTAGTTGACCATGTCATCTTATCCTTCTCCCTCAGAGTTGACCATCCCCTCTCCTATTGGTCCTCCCCTGGCCCCACCCCCCCCTTTGTACCATTATTTTATTCGAAGATGGTGATCCAAAGGCCTTCTCTTCTTGTCTCCATCAATTGCTTCCTCACATTTCTTGTTTCTCATCCTTGGATTCTACCTCCTCCAAATATGATCAATTCTTGTTGGCCAGTCGAGAAGTGACTCTTAGCTACTATCCCCTTGTTACCAACCAACCTCTGTCCTTTGAACTATGGCTCTGGCCCCATGAATTGATGGTATGACGAAGAATGCAAGGCACACACTGTGAGCTCCATGAACCCTTTTCCATACTCCCACTTCCTACTCTCCTCTGGAAAACCTATCACTACCTTCTCTGTCACAAGAAATGCCTTTTCATCTCACAAAGGAGACGTGAATTGTGTGTAGCACTTCTTCATTTCCCCAAAAACTTTTGGCTCAGCGTCTTTCCCTGCCACTCCAATCTCCCTTTTGACCTTGACCCCTAGTCCATGTTCACCCATACAACTACCCTCTATGATGTGCTCGATCATTCTCCAGTTCTTGTCACCCCCCCAAAGCTCCATGTTGCTTGTTTTGCTACACCTTGTTCTGTTACACTGATATCTGGCAAGCAATTTGGGAGTTGAACACCAATAGAGTGGTTGATGAGGAGGGGTTGTAGGTTTAGGTTTTCAAACATGGTAGATTGGCTCTTCTTAATTGCATCATTGATCTGTTTTACCATGTTATTTGCTAAGGATTTCCACAGCCTTGGTCCCACCACACTATTCACTTGATCCACAAATTAGGGTTAGCGTTGATTTGGACAATTGCTTAACAATCATGGTAGGCCACACTTTCTCCAAGATTTACGCTATTGCCCTTCATCTATAGTTATTGGGGAGCTTGAGAGGAGACATCTGTAGGGCTAGAGGACAAATAGATTTAGGCCAGAGCACCAAACCATTGATCATATCCTCACCCTCTGGGCCATCATTGAGGAGGCAAGGCATTGCTCTTTGAAAGTCTCTTGGTACTTTGTTGACTTTCAGAAGGTGTTGGACTCAATACTGAGGGAGGCATTGTTTTAGAGAGTCATAGACATTTTCATCTCGAAGATGCTTATCACAACTATTATACGTTTCTATGAGTCCTTCCTTGGCAGACTTCCCACAACTCATGGAGTTTTAGAGTTTATGTAGAGCACCATTGGGGTGAAGCAAGGATGTCCTCTTTCCCATACATTGTTTGGGATATACATAGATGATCTTGGAATCTTTTCTCCAGAAGCATATCTAGATCGGGGATGGGCACCTCCTCTCCTCCACTAGGTCTTGATTTCAAACCTCCTTTTTGCTGATGGTGTGGTCCTCTTGTCCTTTACTTTAAAAGGTTTTTTGAGGCAACTTGATGCTTTATCTTGTTTTGGCGATCTTCATGAGTTAACTGTTAGTCTTGGGAAAACCAAGGTTATGAGCTTCAATGGGTCGAAGAATGTCCTCTTAGAGTATCACTTTTACTTCCAAGAGATTGAGATTACCATTGCTTACACATATTTGGGAGTTTAGTTCTTGGGACCCGAGTTTAGTTTGAGGAAGGCCCTCCAACCATGGATCAACAAGGCCTATGGTTCCCTTGCTCTCCTTGAGCGTCAATGTTTTCAGAACCATTTTTAGGACATTTCGTCTGAGATGCATCTCATAGACAACATTATCAAACCCATGGTTCGTTACAACTCTAAGCTTTGGGGGCATAGCTTAGTAGAGTTAGACTTGGTGATGACAAAGCAAGTTCAGGTCTTCATGCTTTGTTGCATCATTAGATGCAAGAGGATAGTTTCGTAGGCCATTATTTAAGAAAAGTTTGCAGGCCACCCCTTTAGGATTGAAACCATCTTTGGATCAGTCTCCATGTTGCATCGGTTTTGGCGCTTCGTTAACTCATCATCCTAGGCCATTGTGTTTATTAATACTTCTGTTTGGGCTCACTATTGGTTGGTGGAGGTCACTCGACTTCTTCACTCCATTGGTATCTTGATAGATCGTCTCCCCCCATTCAAATACTCTCTTTTCCCCTGGTTGACTCTTGTTGACCAGAGGGAGTTGAATAAGATTATAGAGAGGACATCTACAAATAGTACATTGGGTCTACATAGGTAGACCCACCATGTGGGCTAAATTCCAAGATGGCCTTCTATGGAGAGCATTTCATGGAGTTGAGAGATGGCCTTATTGTTTGGCCTCCCTACATGCTTAGGCACTAGATGCATGCCCTTAGGATCCCTCTTGCAGTTTCGGGTTGGCTCCCATCGGCTTTGGGTCAAAACCTACTACCATATCACACAAGGGACATGATTTGTGGGCTCTACCACCTTTAGGAGACCAGTATGGAGGAGCATTTCATTTTTTGCTACCCTATCTACATTGAGATTAGAGGACGGTTCTCGCGCTGACCTTTCTTGCTTAGAACAGACACCTTCAAGTCGATTACCCATTACTTTTTGATACTTCCAGCAGATGGAGGCACCAAGAGGCAAGTAGACAACAACTCTACACCAGTAGTTAGATCTATGAAATCTCGGGAGGCTATTTGTGTTTAGTTATTGAGACCTTTATGGAGTTGTCACCTCAGACTTGGAAATAGTTCATATAGTACTAACATAGTGGCGACTTCTTCCAGATATAGGCAATAGGTTATGTCGTGCAGCGAGCGAGACATTTCTTAGACCTAAGTTGCATGATACAGGGAAATGGGTACGAGTTTCCTAAATGGAAACACACTGGAAATGTGATCTCTCAAGAATTTGGAAACCGGGAAACACAATATTATAAAATATTTATATATAATGTTGAAAGAAAACATTATGAATAAATGAGCAAGGGCATTTAAATGACAAACATAAATGACAAGCAATGTTTCACCATCTCTTATATTGGGATCCTCTTTGTCTCCTCGTCTAGCCTTTGTCTCTACCTCGATCCTTTAGGGACATCAGCCAATGCTATCCAAATTTGATGAAATTGCCTAATCAAAGCCTTAAAAGTATGGTAGAAAAAGCTTAACATGCCTAGTCAATGATTTTGGTTATAGCAAAGTTTACATTTTTGCTGTGGCCATCAGAGAGGCGTTCAACAATTAGTGCCACTAACATTGAGGTACATAAAGGGCTTGATGCTCTTGATTAAATGCCAATCCCATATCCTTGTACACGATAGAATCCAATGAAAATTTTGCAATCCTGCGAATCCTGAAATCCTGAAAACCGTAAAGTCTGAATTTGAATGGGATATGAAATTCTACTTTCTCCATATGAAATCCGATGAGGTTGGAACCACTCTCAAACATCCTGAAACAATTAATGGTAATTTCATTACCATTAATTGCCAGCATTTCTGGTCAAACCTAGTAAAAAATGGAATAAAAAATCAGCTAAACCATTTTGGAAATGCCTTGTATGTACTATGTGTTAGATTCTATATTTCGGGCAGATACTTCCACACTAGGGGTGTCTAGTAGTGTGGAAGAGGCCCAACTTATGTCTCGACAACACTTTATTTGGTGGGGACCACTCAAGCCAACTTGAGATTAAATCACAGCCATTGGATGTGACTTAAGTTGCCTCAATGAGTGATTAAGTCTCCACCATTAGATCAAGATCTTGACAAGGAGATCCAAGGGTCAAGATTGCATGAGTAAGGCTAGGGTTATATTATACCTAGAAGAGCCTCATTCTGTCTATCTCAAGAGAAGGCAGCCAACTAAGAGAGAGTGAGGCGCCTCTAAGGAGATCAGACACCAGGGTTAAGTTGAACCTGTAGAGGAGGGTCGAGCTGGACCAAGAGACAAAGTAAAGAAGTCCGAGTAGGGTAAACCACTAGACCAAGTCGGGTCTAGCACAGTCAGAAGAGGAGACCAAGCAAGAGAAAGGTGGCCAAGCTAGGGCAACCTGCGAGCAAATTCAGCACAGTAAGAGGGAGTCCGTACGAGTGGTACGTATCCCGTACGGCCCGTATGGATCACTAGAAGAAAGAGAGAAGTAATACCCAGGTACCAAAACCAGAAGAGAAGTTCTGTTTACAGTAGTTTGCTAAATATTAGAGTTAAAACCCAGATAGAATAGAGATACAGTTTTGCTTTATGGCTGCCCAGTGAGTAACCCGTGAATGTAAACAAAGACTGGCTGTTACTGTTTTATGTATTCACTGATCTGATATAAATAAAATAGAGTTTTTTGTGTTGAGGAGTAAAGTTTCCAGAATTTCTACACTTGCAAATTTTGTGTGGCTGTCTCAAATATTCTATTGTAATTTTCTGCTGTATAAGATCTGATATTTGAAGTTTATAGCTATTATTCTCTTCATGATATCAGAGCCAGATCTCTGATGCCGTAAAAGAGGTGTAGAAGCTTTGTGCTATCAGAGACAAGGAAAGTAGAGAGATAGAGCTTACAAGGGAGAGAGAAGACAAGTGAGTTAGTAGTGAAGGAACAAATGGCTGCCTGTGGAGAAAATAAGCAATGAGATTAAGCCTAGCAGGAGAGGAGGGAGGAAGGCTGCCGTGAAGCCAAAAACTGTTTCAGGGTTGGATAACACTGTTGCTTCTCCGGCGGGGAAGAAGTTGAAAGAGGAGGACCAGAAATTGTCTTCTTCTGCAATTCTAATGGAAGAAGAAGCACAGAAGGAGAACAGGGTGGCTTCGACTCCCAAGCCAGTTGGGAGATCAAGGAAGAAGAGTGCTCTTCAGAATGTGTCAAACCTCCTTCCTCCTCCTGTATCTAATTCATTGCAGGAGGAGTTGGAAGCAATGCGGGTCAGACTCCAAAAGCTGAATATGGAGAAGGAGAAGACTGACAAGTTGCTGGAGGAACACAATGCCTTGTTCAAGGAGAAGGAGGTCGAGCTGCAGCTCAAATCAAAGGCTCAAGAGGAGCTTCAGTTGGAGCTCAGGAAGCTCGAGAAATTGAAGGGATTCAACCCTGTCATGAGCTTTCCTTGGGGCAGTTGCTACACATGAGTGAGCTTGCAAAGGAGGAGGAGAAGAAGAAAAAGAAGAAGGATCCAAATATGCCAAAGAAACCTTCTCCAGCATATATTTTGTGGTGCCAAGAACAATGGAATCAGGTGAAATCTGAGAATCCAAATGCTGTTTTCAAGAACATGGGAGCCATTTTGGGAGCAAAATGGAAAACGTTGAGCACAGAAGAGAAGAAATAATATGAAGAGAAATATGAGGCCGAAAAGGAGGCATACTTGCAGGTTGTGGGACAAGAGAGGCGTGAGACTGAAGCACTGAAGCTTCTCCACAACGAACAGAAACAGAAGACAGCACTTGAGCTTCTGGAACAATATCTGCAATATCAAAAGGGTGCAGAGGGAAAGGAGAAAAGTAAGAGGGAAGAGAAAGATCCATTGAAGCCAAAACCTCCGGTTACTGCTTTCTTTGCATTCACCAATGAATGCCGTGCAACCCTATTGGAAGAGAATCACAATGTTTTGCAGATTGCAAATTTTTTGTGAGAGGAATGGAAAAATATGACTAAGGAAGAGAGAGCTCCATATGAACAGATTCCTGCTGAGGCAAAAGATAAGTACATGGGAGAAATGGAGGTGTACAAGCAGAAGAAGGCTGAGGAAGCAAGCTCTGCTTCCAAAGAGGAGGAGGAACTGAGAAAACTTGAAAGAGAACAAGGACTACAACTCCTCAGGAAAAAGGAGTGGGGATACTCAGATGATCCTGGTACAGGTCACAGCAAAAATGACCAAGCAGAGCACATCGAGTATCCAAACTTCGAGAGGGTGGATCTCTCAGATTCAGAGGGAGAGACTCACAGTGATGTGGATCATGCAGGAGGCAGCTCCAGTGTCAGTACCTCCCTCGCTAAGAGGGAGTGTTAGATTCTATAGCTTGGGCAGATACTTCCACACTAGGTGTGTCTAGTAGTGTGGAAGAGGCCCAACTTATGTCTAGACAACACTTTATTTGGTGGGGACCACTCGAGCTAACTTGAGATCAAATCACAGCCATTGGATGTGACTTCAGTTGCTTCAATAAGTGATTAAGTCCCCACCATTAGATCAAGATCTTGACAAGGACATCCAAGGGTCAAGATTGCATGAGAGTAAGGCTAGGGTTATATTATACCTAGAAGAGCCTCATTTTGTCTATCTCAAGAGAAGGCAGCCGACTAAGAGAGAGTGAGGCACCTCTAAGGAGGTCAGAAACCAGGGTTAAGTTGAACCTGTAGAGGAGGGTCGAGTTGGACCAAGAGACAAAGTAAAGAAGTCCAAGTAGGGTAAATCACTAGACCAAGTCGTGTCTAGCACAGTCAGAAGAGGAGACCAAGCAAGAGAAAGGTGGCCGAGTTAGGGCAACTTGCGAGCAAATTCAGCACAGTAAGAGGGAGTCCATACGAGTGGTACGGATCCTGTACGGTCCGTACTGATCACCAGAAGAAAGAGAGAAGTAATACCCAGGTACCAAAACCAGAAGAGAAGTTCTGTTTACAGTAGTTTGCTGAATATTAGAGGTAAAACCAAGACAGAATAGAGATACAGTTTTGCTGTACAGCCGCCCAGTGAGTAACCCGCAAATGTACGGATCCGTACAGGTGGTACGGTCCCTGCAAACAAAGACTGGCTGTTACTGTTTTATGTATTCACCGATCTGATATAAATAAAATAGAGTTTTTTGTGTTGAGGAGTAAAGTTTCTACAATTTCTACACTTGCAAATTTTGTGTGGCTGTCTCAAATATTCTTTTGTAATTTGCTGCTGTATAAGATCTGATATTTGAAGTTTATAGCTATTATTCTCTTCACTATGGACGGTGGTATAGCCCAGAAATGCGTTTCAGGCATATGGAATGCATTTCCCACACATGGGATGTGTGTATAATCTGAAATGTGCTTTGCGGGCCATACCACATGCGTTTCCACATATCCGTATGGAATTATATGAGGTACGGCCCTCCCTTACTCGTTTCCCGCAACATAGCCTCAGACAAGTTCTTCCAGTGTTGCCAAGTCCTCGTAACAGTCATCTATCATGAGTTTCGTCACTATGGCCTTGGATATTAGGAGAGATACCAATACAGATTCTAGGACTTTTGGCTCAGGTGAGGGAAGCTGCCCCTCCCTTTCTTCATCCTTAGCATATAGCGTCGGGGGGCGCTAATCCATTTCCCTTAGATGAGACATCTTCTATAGGAGTTTTTGGCTCTTAGCAGTTCTTGCATGTATCTGCAGTTCCACTCTGTTTTCTGCTTCTTGATCTTAGACTTTAGGTCTTACTTAGCAGACTAGATCTGATTTTTCTTGCTTTTATAGTAGCCTCCCACTTTGAATTACACACTGTTGTACATAGCAGTCCCATTGACCTATGTGTGGTCATTTGTTGGACATTAATAATGTTATCTTATCTTATCTTTATCTCTCTAGGGTTGTGTTCCTCTTGTGTAATATCTCTTCAGGGGTTGTTCTGCCCTAGTGCTGGTTATTTCTCACTTTATTGCAGAATTGGGGTTTGTGTTGGTTCTGTTTGATTCTCTCTCTATTTCTTGTGAAATTCATCACATATTGGGTATTAGTTCTTGGAATAATAGAGAATGGCCATATCAAAGTCAAAATATATTTATTGTGATGTAAAATTGTATAATTCTCAAATATATCCATTTTTTGGGTCTTTCCAAGCTGTTTGTGAAATAGTTGAGCTTAGTTTTTGGGTAGGTATGTTTAAGGATTCTGACACTGATTTCCACAATTTGATTTCAATTGACTACCTCATTTTTCTATTGTTGACTTTACAATTTATTATTAAGTTTTCTATAGTTCTACAAGTTTATCCAAACTGTTTGGCTTGTATGATTTTATGAACTCAATATTTATTAATTAAAATTTAGAAATTCTTTCTTAATTTCCATCCATCTGCCCTATATATATTGACAAGTCCATGGTATGGGTATTAGTTCTTGTAAGGTTAGAGGAATTCCCAAATATGCAAATTGCAAACGTAATTATTGTGGTGTATATCCGTGGAACACTCAGATATATTTAATCCCTCTTATGGTGGCATATCCCAATAATGGGATTTTATTTTATATTAATAGTTGCCCACAATTCTATATAGAGTACTAGTTCTTGGAAAAAGTAGAGGAATTGGTCAAAGATATAATAGGAAATATATATATCCATGTTTTGTATATGTTGACTTTGCAATTTACTATTTAGTTTTTTATAGTTAAGTTTATCCAAATTGTTTGGCTTGTTTGATTTCATGAGCTCAACATTTGTTTTTAACAGTAAATGCTTCTTGTGGCTGGCTGGCTGTTTGGCATTTTGTGATATTGGAAACCCTGGTTTCCTGCTAGCTAGAGTATTATTGGTGTTGGAAGTATGCTTTTGAAAGGACAGTTGCTAACCATTGAATTTATTTGCTTTGGATCACAGTATGGGGAAGTAGATATAGATGGATCATTAGTCGCCAGTCAAGCCTCAGCTGCCGAGGACATTATTATGCTCAACAATGGATGCCTATGCTGTACAGTAAGAGGTGATTTGGTTCGGATGCTTGCAGAACTAGTAAAAACAAAGAGAGACAAATTTGATCACATTGTTATAGAGACAACAGGTGAGCTAGCTTGCATTGTGCTAGATGGTTTCTTGCAATTATTGTGGTTTTCAAAAATACCAAAATGACAATCCTGATCAGGTTATAAGGTTGTTCGGGGGGACTAAGAACAAAGAACTCACCGAGTTAGAAATGTTGTCTCATTTTGTACTTTGTTTGACTAGTCTTAAGTGGTATGGTAGTGTTGTAAATTGTTCATATGTGAAAGAGGAAAGCACTTTTTTTCATACTTCACCATTGTGACTTGCACATTATGGAAATTTTACCTCCTGGTAAAGTATGTGGGCTGTTGACATTCTTCTAGGCTTGGGTGATGTAATGCTGGGGCCTTGTAGACTGTACTGCACTGTTAAGTGAAAGGAGCTCAGTGTGTTTACAACATTGCTTAATGTTAGTGTTATTCACTATTGTAAATCTTGACTGAAGTGGATGACTACTGAAATCCTTAGAATCTGTATAAAGTAAAAGGTAGGAGCTTTCTATATTTTTTTTGCATGATAAAGAGAGCATTTGTGCTTTTACCTTGGGTTCCTGTTTTATGTGAATGGTTACACGATATAGAATATTGAAAAATATGAACCACTTAAAAAAACTGATTTTGGATGTGTAGTGTCTGCTGTCCTCATTAAGTCTATTTGGAGAGTATGTTTACCAAGAAAGGCCTGATTCAAAGCAATTCCGATTTATCTGATCCAATCATGGAATTTAATAGGGGTCCAGGGTCTTCTACATTTCCTGTCTTCTTGCAATCTTGACTTTGTCTTCAATCTGTTTAGAATGCCAATAACCATCGCCAAAACTGGAAGTACATTGCATCTTCTTCAGATCTTTGTTACACTACAACTGTCAAATTCTAACTTCTTGGTTGGCCAAACATTGCTTAAGATAAGAGAAAAGTAAAAGCTAATATGCAAGTCAAATCCGTTACGAATATCGGTAAGTACATTGAAGTCATCCGAGTTTGACTGAATGGGTTATGATCTCTTACATATTTATTGAGATTTAGGAATGAGGTACACTGACTGGTATAATAAAGTAGCATTGCCAAATTTCAAATAGATTAATGAACAGTAAAAAAGGGAAATATGATGCCCACGAGATTGCAAATTAGTTGCTATGCTACTTTTCCCATTGCATACTAGAATAGGATGAATTCTGAACTCAGACTATGGCCATTTTCCAGGTCTTGCAAATCCAGCACCTGTAATCCAAACATTCTATATGGATCATAAGGTTGCACACCATGTGAGGCTTGATGGAGTAGTTACTCTGGTTGATTCAAAGCATGCTATGCAACATTTGGAGGAAGTTAAGCCAGAAGGGACAGTAAATGAGGCAGTTGAGCAAGTTGCATATGCTGATCGTCTTATTTTGAACAAGGTTTGATAAGCCATCATAGTATTTTTGCTTTTATCTTATTTGATTTTAGGTCTGCATTTTTTAGTGTCCTTGGTTCGTTAGTTTTGTAGTGTTCCCGTCAAGGTTATTAGTAGCATGACAATAATGTTGGTGATTGTTTTCAAGTGTATTTGAAGGCTTGTGAAGTGCTTTCTCTTACTTGGTAGTTGTGTGTATGCTTTGCTTGTTCTAGATTGACTTGGTTGGTGAAGAAGACTTGCAAGCCTTGACACAAAAGATCAAGGTAAGGGATACATTAATTACATTTCTTTGCCATCTATAAGTATGTGATGTGGCAGTGAGTGATCTGTTAAAACGACACATTTTGGTGAATAACACATTCACGAGTGAACAGTTAAAAGAGTCCTAGAAATGCTTGGCATGATACAATAAGCTAGTTGAATGTTTCTTTCTTGATACGGGAGTATCATATTAATTTATTGTTATCTTTAAAATGTTTCACTTGATTAAGTGCTACATCCATGATACATATTGGTGAATAACACATTCCTTTGTGAATAGTTAAAAGATTCCTAGAAATTCTTTGTATGATACTATGATAAGCTAGTTTAATTTTTCTTTCTTGATGTGGGAGTATGATACTAATTTATCGATATCTTAAAAATGTTTTGCTTGATAAAGTGCGTATTTAAAGTTGCTTGCATTTTTGTGCTTGTGCATGACTACTTATTTGATGATATTGGTATTTTATAGCGCATCAATGGGATGGCTCAAATAAAGCGAACCACTTTTGGAAAAGTTGATATTGATTATGTCCTTGGCATTGGGGGTTTTGATTTAGATAGGTTTGTTCTCTAGCCTTTCTTTGGTATTATGATATTTGTTTTTCCTGTTTACCTCTCTATCATATTGTGGTGCAAGAGTTATGCGAGGTTCATAGTGTGCATATATGTATTGAAGATATTGTTGACATTTTTTAATGGGTTACATTCTACAGGATTGAGTCTGACGTTCAAGATGAAAGCTCAACTAAAGATCATCACGACCACCATGACCATGGTAAAAATCATAGATTGCATGATTCTGTTATTGCTTGATTGACTACCAGTAAATCATTTTGTATTTCATTATAAAATGTATAGAGATATTGGGTTTCTGTAAAAGCACTAATTCACATTGCATATGAGAATTTGGAACTCCATATCAAACATTAGAAAACAAAAGGAAATAAAGTCCAAGTTTGAATTGCTTACAATGGATAATTTTAATGTGCTGTTTTCAGAGAATGTCAAATTGTATGCATATTGTTGAAATTCCTGTTGGTAACAGGTATCCTTATTTTCTTATCAAAGTTCATTTTTCAAAGCTTTTGGGATTCCATGTCTAAAGGTCATGAGAGATGTACTTTCTAAATCCCATTAAGTATGACATTTTCATACTGAATTCGTCTCTTGAGGCTTTCCCAAACAAACAAAGGGTTGTTTCTTTCTGCACATAATCTCTCAAAGGAGAGGCTATTGTGTCTATATCTCTTTCATCACATCTTTTTGTGGGTTTCTTTGTTGCTATCTTTAATTTCTCTTGATTAATGAGGCTTCTTTTTAGGCTTAAATGCAATGTTCTCTTTTTAGAAAGATAGGAATGAAAGTTCCCTGTAAGACTATACTTGTTAATATTTATTAGAGTACGGTTGTTTCTAGCTTCATCTTGGCATTGATTAATGAGGCTTCTTTTTAGGCTTAAATGCAATATTCTCTTTTTTGAAATATAGGAATGAAAGTTCCTGTAAGACTATACTTGTTAATATCTATTAATCTACGGTTGTTTGTAGTTCCCTGATGCATATTGTCTATCGAGCGTTGGCATGTATTTTTGGTTCCAATTGTTTAGAGAGATTATGGAAGGATTGCTTGTCTAACTTCTCTCTCTTGGTATATTTTTCCATTGTTCGAGTGTGTGTAATGTACACAAACTGCATTATAATAATTGATAATATACTAAACATGGAATAATAATTAAATAACCAAAGGTTATGTCTGTTCAGGCTCATGACCAATTAAACTATATATATATATATATAGACACATACACACAATTTTTACCATTATCATCTCCAGGAACAGCGAGCACACAATTTACATAACAATTATCTGTTTACATGGTCAAAATTTGAGCTATTTGTTCCCAAGTGCCCCTACTGAGCACTTTAGAGTTCGTATTAGATTAGTTGTGATCATCATGTTTATATCAATACTGTATTTTAGTAATTTGGTACCATGAGTTTTCTTTATAGTAGTCTATCTCTTATGAAATGACGCTAATCATCATTCATGTATTATTATAGTTTGTTAATATGAATTAGAAGTGTTCACATTGCACAATTTTCCACCACTAGTAAGTTTTGTCTCTCCTTTTGCAATTAGAGGAATTGATTTTACTTGTCTCACAGTTTTTCACTACTAGTAAGTTTTGTCTCTCCTCTTGCAATTAGAGGAATTGATTGTACTTCTTCTCACTGTTCTCTATCTTGGCTCATATTATTTTTGTGTTATAGCCTGAATATCTGATGATGCTATTTGCTACCAATTGCGGTCATTAAATTTTCAGCAAACATGGTGGTTGTCTCATTTCCCGATTGGCAATATGAGTATGAAAGTGAAACAGATGATTGGCTTTAATTCTTTCAATATAAATATAAATTTCAAATATATATTTATAAAAAAAAATAGAGTTAGGGATGCGATTCCCCAATTCCTAATTTTCAGACAAGTGCCGTACTTGCACCGAATTCTTTTGCCAATTCCAATCGCACCTGTTATCACACAATTTTGCACCCAAGTGCAAAGCCCTCACAAAGATACAAAGACAAGTGTAACACATAAGTGTTGGCACTATCACCTAGACAACTACTTCCCTCTTTTTAGTGAAGGACAAATCCAACACAAGGGAGACTTCCCTGGTAGGACCTGTTGCCGTCCTTATACAAACCTGGGGTAACGTGGAAGAAACCTTCAATCCACTTGGTGTGTCCTTGGGGGCAAGTCTTGAGTCAAGGTGCTGTCACCTGATCCTCAACTCATCCGCCTAGGCCAACTCCTAGCGAAGCCAAGGGGGGTAGTCCCTATAAAATAAATCTAAGGCTTTGTAACTAAGAAAGTAAAAAGCACTTATGTCTAGGAGTTTATTGCTTGAAATAAAACTTGATCAATTAACATTTAGCATTGATCATCATCATAAAGTACTTTGCTCATAAACGTGCATAAATCAAAGGATACAATATCTGCAAGATTGAAGCATAAAAATTAGACAAGATGCATAAATGTAAAAATTGCTCACATAAGATAAATAGATATACTTTTTACCAGTGCCTTAAATGGAGTCGTGGGCAGTGTAGATTGAAAATTTTATTAAGGTAAATTGATGTTCAATTAGTGAAGAATGTTTGGCCCCTTTGGAGGCTAGCTCTTTGCTTGGAATTTGCGGAGAGTTTACCGAAACCCAAATGGTCTCACCAATAAACTCACTAAAAGTGCTGGATGTCCAAAACGGGTGGGAAAACCAGGTCCCGAGAGGGTCCGCCTTACTTCGCAGGTCACTTTTAGGCATTTTCATTACATCGAGCTAACTACTTTAGAGATTGTCCTATTAAACTAGCAAGGTTCAATTACTTTGTAAATGCTTGAAAGACATAAATCATACACCCTGCTTTGTAATTGAAGGACTTGCACAAATACTTGAAGAAAATGGAAAGATTTGTAACACTTTAGATTTAAGTAGTTGAGAGATAGATTACAAGATACTTTCAAGAAATTAAACATGGTTGCAAGATTATTGAAAAAGGACTTAAAGTAAACTGAACTAAGCATGCATGGTAGATTTAAGATTTAGTTAACATGCATGAAACTACGAGTGTTTATTGTGTGTTCGATGTACTTGACTTGTGTGTTTGATTAATAGATTTTAAGCATGCATCAATCACAAGAAAGAGAGAAACCAAACCAAAGACACAAATCCCCGTAATGGGGATGGAGAAACTGGGCACAAAGGGCCTGCTTTTATTGCACTATTACAACAGAGAACAAGGGTTCTCTTTAAGATTTTAACTTTTGGAAAGAAGAAGGATCCTTGTAATTGGATCATCTAAGGAAATACAAGAAATATGAAGAAGAAAGGAAAACTTCGTTTGATGAAGTTAAAACCCCCCAGGGTGCCCCGGGAGCCTTGATTTCGCCAAATTTTGGCAGAATCTCCCCTTGGACCTGTTACTGCTGCAAGAAAACAACAAGCAAATTAAGTTAGAAAGTGATGAAAAAAAGTTTTAAACAATAATTTTTTTTATCAAATTTTTGAAAAAAATTCGAAAGCAAAACTGGAAATTTTTGGAACTTTTTACTAACCTAACCTAGGCTCTTCTAGTTGCTTCTGTTTTCTGTTTTAAAACAACAAACACAGGACATCTAGATAGTTTGATATTGAAATTAAAACAAAACAATAACTTGATCTAGGATCTAGGTGAAAATAGACCAACAAATTGCTTAAAATTGACTAGATCTACTCTTTGAAATTGACAAAATTATAACTAGATCTAGAAAGTAAATGCATGCAGCCTTTAGATATTAAAAATGAACTTTATAACTATTCTAAGTAGCATGCAACCAAAGAAAAAGGAGAGGGGAAAGAAGTTTATCGAATTTTGGAGTTTCCGCTTGAGCCTGGAAAACTTGGGCTATGGGGTTCTCTTTGATGTGAAGAAGAGAGAGAATGCCTTCTTTAAGAACTTCTTGGACAAAAAAGAGGAAGCAACCAAGCTCCTTTGCCTGTCCAAGAGAATGATCCTGCATGCAACACTGATACCTGCAAATTCCTTTTCTTGGTGTTTTTACTACACAAAAAACTTCAAGAGCATATTAGTTTGAACAGAAACACACATGCAATGAAATATTAAGCATAGATTAACAAGTAAATTAGATAATAAACAAACTAAGTAACTTACTCCATCTAGATAGTCGTATCCCTATGATTAGCCAAGTAGCAAAGACAAAATGAAAAAAATCAGTGTAACATCACCTCATGTATATCCAATATTCATCCACACACCAAAGATGAGCTCCAAAGTCTTTATTATTCCAAAAATGATTCAACAATGATACAATGCTTGCCCAAAAGCGAACTAGTTTGAGGAGAGGTCGACCCTGCTTAAATAGCATGTGAGGTGATATTTCCAAAGGGGAGATGCGTTGGGGTTAGGGTAAAGGCGTGAGTGAAGGGGAGATGCGCATGAGTGAATGGGTAGAGATGCACAAGAGATGAGGGGAGATGAGTGTAGTGGATGTGGAGTGATGGAGGGTGAAGGAGTAGTGGATAGGGAGTGAAGTGAGGTGGGAGTGGAGTGAGGGGGGGGGTGAAGTGGGAGTTTAGGGAATGCGTGGGCCTTTGGGATGTGCGCCCATGCTCTAGAATGCGCCAACTAGGAATTGTTGATATTATGGTAGCTGCGGGAGGTATTTACCTCCACGTGTAAACCTGACAATTATAGAATACTCCGAGAAGCAAGAAGAAACCCTAATGACTTGGCTAATAACCCTAGAAGACTTGTTGGCTCAAGAAGATAATTTATATTAGGTTATTAGCCTCCAAGATAAGAAGTTGACCAGAAATAATAATATATACTGAATAGACAGATACCCAAAATGAGAAGTCGACCCAGGCAGTTAGCCAAAATTAGTATAAATACAGGAGGCCAGTTCTCATTTTGGCAGGCAGTCTCAGAATTGTAGTGCCCAGTCTTGTGCGCAGGTTTGAGGAGAGCTTCCATTGCAGCTGCTACAGCTAGCAGATCACGTTTGGCATGGACTATCTCTTGGCTAGGGTTTGGACTATCTGATCAACGCTTGTTGGTGCGCTATCCTTGGGGAAAGGTGCGCTACCCTTTGTTTGGCTATCTAGCCTAGGGTTTGCTTCTGGAATGATTCTATATCAAGGTTAAGGTGCTCGGAGGGTGGCTTCGGCCTATGGTTGGGTGACAAGGGTATTGTCAATGGTAAAACGAGCACACATCTTTCATATTCTAACAGGTTATGGGCCCACACCTCCTTCATTCAGTCTAAACGCTGAAATGAAGCATAACCGCTAGGATATTGAGCTCGTTGAGGAACTGCCGCTAGGGTTACTAGTAGAAGTAGCTTCCAAGACACTGTCGCTAGGGTTACTAGCAGGAGCAGTTGCAGAAACCCTAATCCTCTTATTGAGGCACCTTAAGTGAATGGATTGACCTAATCTCCGAATAGTTCAGTGCGCTCTACCCTAGCGCATCTCCTGATACTCTCAGCAAGCCAAGATGTAAAGTTTGAGTTTATGGTCAAATCTAGGGTTTGACCAAGTCAAAGCAACCATGACTTATTCTATGAAGTCAGAGAACAAGTTAGATGGAGCCTCTAACTTCAGAACGTGGAAGACAAGGATTGACCTCATCCTTACCAAGAATAAAGTGCTGGATATCGTGAAAGGAAAGATCGTGAAGCCAGAGTTTGAAGAAGGAAAAGAGAAGGAACTGCAGAACGTTGCAGCGATGGAGAAGTTCAAAGACAGTGATATCAATGCTATGAGTATCATAGTGGAATCTATAAAAGACCACTTGATACCTTACTTCTCCCATCTTGACTCATCGAAGAAGATGTACGATGCCCTAACAAATCTCTTCTCAGTCAGAAACATTGGACAAGTAATGAGTCTGAAGAATGAGCTTC
>ML782776.1:334380-363778 GCA_009831015.1 Picea engelmannii
CTAGGAGGGAGTGTTGATATTATGGTAGCTGCGGGAGGTATTTACCTCCACGTGTAAACCTGACAAGGATAAAATACTCCGGGAAGCAAGAAGAAACCCTAATGAGTTGGCTAATAACCCTAGAAGACTTGTTGGCTCAAGAAGATAATTTATATTAGGTTATTAGCCTCCAAGATAAGAAGTCGGCCAGAAATAATAATATATACTGAACAGACAGATACCCAGAATGAGAAGTCAGCCCAGGCAGTTAGCCATAATTAGTATAAATACAGGAGGCCAGTTCTCATTTTGGCAGGCAGTCTCAGAATTGCATTGCCTAGTCTTGTGCGCACTGCAGTGCCCAGTCTTGTGCGTAGGTTTGAGGAGAGCTTCCATTGCAGCTGCTGCAGCTAGGAGATCATGTTTGGCATGGACTATCTCTTGGCTAGGGTTTGGACTATCTGATCAACGCTTGTTGGTGCGCTATCCTTGGGGAAAGGTGCACTACCCTTTGTTTGGCTATCTAGCCTAGGGTTTGCTTTCAGAATGATTCTATGTCAAGATTAAGGTGCTCGGAGGGTGGCTTCGGCCTATGGTTGGGTGACAAGGGTATTGTCAATGGTAAAACGAGCACACATCTTTCATATTCTAACAGGAATGTGGGGTCGAGTTCCCACGTTGGGATCTCCCCCAAGTCCACATCACCTCAGTTAAGTCGAACCTACCTTTAGCTAACTCGCCTAGGCTTCCAGTTGACCGGGGACAGGAGAAAAACTGTTTCAAACATGTTCCCCAGTTCTCCTAAAATTTAGGAAATGAATTTAATTACCCCTTTTCCGTAATTTTCTAGTAATTTTATTTTTTTAGTGATAATAATCACTTTTTTGTCTCGAAAGATAGGAAATAGGGGTTTACATGATACTCTGGACTGGAAAACGACCATAAATATGGCATCTGACAATGTTTGATGCCATATTTTTACAATTTATTGACTCAGAATTAAAAAAATTCCATTTTTGTGGGAATTTAAGTAATTCACTAAAACTTGAAAAAAAACTTATCAAACCTAGCCGCAATTTCCAAATGACTCAATCAAGATGTCCTAGTATGAACTCATATACATTTAGACACTAGACATTGATTTTTCCATGCCAAGACCTGATCGCCAACACATACTCCAGCTCTGGAGTCGGTCTTTTGACTCTTGAGTGAAAAAACTTAGAAATTATTCCTATGGTTCCAAAGGCAAGTGAAGGCAAGTCTAAGGTCACCTATGTTAGTACCCAAATTACCACCAAATTATTATGATATGTAAGTTGTGATTTAGGGTGGTGTTAGCACAAATTTCCACCCTCCAATTGAGCTGATGAATCTGTTATTACAGCGATGAAAACTCGGCTAATTCAAGGAGAAAAGCCCCAAATTTTCATTGGCTAGACCCCTCTCCGTTTGGGCTAGTGCTTGCTAGCCTCAGGGGGGAGTCCCTAAGGTGATTTGCTGCTGCCCTAAGTCTGATTTTCTGCGTTAAATGACAAAAATTAGCCGTTATGTTTTGGACAGCGTGTTAAAAGTGTCCAAAACACGGGATACAAATAGTTCGTTTGCTTGGCAGGATCTTGTAGGGTTAGCACACAAAATATAGACGAGAAATATAGAGAGAAACTGCTCAAGAGATCAATATAAATGACAATGAACAACAACGAAAGCGACTAATCTAACTGCAAAATTAACATAGTACCATCAAGAAATAAGGTTAGAACACAGACACAAAATTTCTTTATTGATAGGCTTGCAAGAGGGTTGGTTGCACCACAATTGACAAATCCACAATTGGTACAACGATATTTTACTAAAAGAAGAGTAACTAGACTAAGACGGGAGAGAAGAATGAGAGAAGAAAAGTATGTTAGCTACTGCAATAATCCGACCAATAACCTATGAAGACCATCCAATATATAGGAGAGGAGGCGCAATTACCAATGATAGAGAGAGTATGGCACATGAGAGAAGGAGAGGGAGTATGAGAAGCACATGGGGAAGGGAGAGAGAGTTAACTCATGTGAAGAATAGGAGAGTTAACACATGGGGGAATATTATAGGAATTAAACACATGCTTAAATGCTAAATTTGGCCAAGTAATGAGTGAGTTTCAACGAAGGGGAAATCTGCCCTACTTTTTAGGGATTTGCGAAATTTTAGGAAATTTGCATTTAAAATCAATGTAAGGCGAATTTTGGAAAATTGACGCATGGAAAGTGAAGATATGGTGAGTGAGGAAAAACTAATGAGAAAATAAAGCCTTGATTGGGGAATTTTGCCCTCTTTTTTAGGAAATTAGCATTTAAAAGCAAATTAAGAGGAATTTGAGGAAATTAATGCATGGAAAGTGAAGATATGTCGAGTGAGGAAAAGTTAGCCTTGATTGGCTAAATTATCCCCATGGAAGTGCCACCTCATCCTATGCGCCATCTCTTCACTTTATCTAATTTTCTGTTGACTTTATTGCTTTTTCCTCGGAAAATGCGCCCTTGGTCAAATGATGCCATGTAGATGCCACATCACCCTGGAACTCTGCCAAATGTCGAAAACTGAGCTTGCCACTTGTTGCTTATGGAGATGACGACCATTGCTAAAAATGGAATTTTCCAAAAATAGTCCTTTGGTCCCAAAAATTTAAAACTTGTCGAAATTGACCCAAACTCCCCACAAATGCTTGGAATGACTAGGAGGCCACCATCACGTGTCTATTGCTAAGAATAGAAAGTCCTTGCATGTCCATGATATTATACTCATTGGATTCGATTTTTCGGAAGGAATTCAAATCAACAATCAGAATCGACATGCGAGCCTTGGTGCTCAACCTGCTAAAAATAGAAATTTGTGATGAATCATCCCGGAAGGGGTCCAAAAGACTCGGAATGTCTCAAGGATCCATAATATGTGCTCAGAATCTGAATTTGGGGAATGTAGCTCAAACTGCTAAAAATACAAAGTTTGCATGTCGCCCGGAAAAGTGCTTTCGGGCCTAGAATCATGCAATGACCATCCCTGTATGCTCATAACTGCTCCAAACTGTCAAGAAACCCACTCAAACTGTGTCTCCTAAAAAGTAGCAACACCTGTTGTATGTAGACATCTCTCTCAAAATGCATGGGAAACCAAGCTAACCCTAACTCTTAACAAAACAACCATTTATTGATCATATACCTGCCTATGATGGGAACCAACCTCTTGCTCAACACAAGTGATAAACTCTGGGAGAATCTCAGAATGCCAGCCAAAATAGTGCATGCTGGCTCTTAACCCTCAAGATTTTCCAAGGTGAAAATCTAGGGGTTAACAGGTGGTTACTCAGGGTAAATTCTAGATTTAGGTTATTCACTTTTAGGGTTGTTTTAGAGGGTTTATTAAATATGATTTTCCAATGAAAATTACTCCCCCAACAATCCAGATCTGAAATCTACTGAAAGCTGTATAAAACTTGCTTGAAAGATAAATAAATTGCAGCAATAGACAAGTAACAAACAACAACATGTTTCAGCCACTTAAACAGTTTTTTTATGAGTTATTTCTAGGGCTAAAACAACAAGTAAATCTAGAATTAATGCAACTTCTTAACTCCCAAAATTTTAGGGCACATTACAGCCAATAAAACCAAATCGTTCCACTCAAAAAGTGCATAAATATAAACCAGCAAAGCACAATTTACAAGTTAGATGATATTCCTGGTCAAACACAGGCAAAAAGGCCAAGACGTCTAGGGTTTCTATGGATGGAAATTAATATGCAAGCTACAAAAACTTAGATTTAGCCTAAAACAAAAAGTAAATCTTTGGATTTTTAATTTTATGATTGACTAGACAAATCCCCTAGTCAATCATATGCCTACTTGATTTTTTTGGGCATATGGGGTCTGGGTCAACTAAGGCTCATCTTGAGAAAATGTAAGTGAACCTAGGGTGATAGTTAGAGTTGTTCACTACAAACCCTAGCAAATCCTCCTAGTGCCTTACAAGCTTCAAGATGATTGAAGGGGATGATTCTCCACTAGCAATCCTCCAATGGCTTTGAGAAGGGACCTATCAAGAAGAGAGGAAGAGGGCACACCACCAACATTAGAGAAGTATACCACACAATGCACATGCAATAATTTACAAATAAAATCCACAAAGATTCAAAGAGATCACTTACTCATCAAATCGATTCGCCAAAACCATTGATCTAAGAACATCCATCATTTTGTAAAGCATCCACACGACATATTCATAGCATAATCCATAAAGTAGACAAATGGTTTTCTTCACAAGTTCTAGCAATGAATTACAATGAGAGGTGCTTCCCTTTTTATAGAGAAGTGATCCAACATTTCTCTCAATATAAAAATAATATTCCCTTATATCTAGCCTAGAAAAACATAAACTACCATTACCTCCTCAACAAACCATGGAGATATGGTCAACAATGAGTACAATATGAGGTGGTTATACCACTTGTACAATGATGTCCATGTTACATGATTAATGAGTCAAAAGACCTGCAAAAAGCTCAAATAAGGCATGAAATGGTCTCCAACGTGCAACATCTCCCTTAACGAGTGGAATGACCCCCTCAAAAGGTGGAACAACCTCCTCCAAATATGCAAATGAGTGGTTAAAAATTTGGCGATAATCTTATTGCGACATATTTTAAAAGCACCATAACTATGTCAATTTTTTCTTGAATTTCTAGTATGACCACATTTTGGAAATCCCACGGTCATTTTACATCTAATGGTGTTGATTTGGTGGAATTTTGAGCATTCTGTCAAAAGATAATTGTTCATGAAGTTGTCTGCCCTCCAAATATGTATTCCCTCACCTAGGGAGGTCGACCTCATAAAAATAATACAAGATGTCCTCAAAATGTTCGATAGATCCCTCACACATGTGAATCCAACAACAATGGAGGGTCATTCCCTCAAAATACTCCCAAAAGTGCTCAAGATGTCCACACATGTGAGGTAGATAAGGACCAAAAGACAGGACGTCTCCTCCAATCAAGCTCCAACATCGAAGTGAGAGGCCTCCAAGGTAAGTCCACGCCCATGTATCAAGTAAGGAGCCTCCATAAAGGATGGAATGACCCTCTCAAAGTCAAAAGAAAACATGTGCTCAAAGAGTTTGTAGGTGCGTCCTCCAAACTGTTTGGCCCTCATATCAAGTGAAGCATAGCTCAAAAAGTGATGAAATAGAGGTTGTTTTGTTGATATTATGGTAGATGCGTGAGGTATTTACCTCCATGTGTAAACCTGACGAGAATAGAATATTCTGGTAAGCAAGAAGAAACCCTAAATGATTGGTTAAGAAGACAAGTCGGCTCAAGAGAATGATTTGTAATAGGTTATTAGCCTCCAAGAGAAGAAGTTGGCTAAAGGAAATGGTATATACTAAGTAAATTAGCACCTAGAATGAGAAGTCGGCCTAGGCAGTCTGCCAGAAACAGTATAAATATAGGAGGCCAGTCTTCATTTTGGCCAGCATTCTCAGAACTGCAGAAGTACACTTGTGCGCACTGCAGTTGCCAGTTTGTGTGCAAGTTTGGAGAAGAGCTGCAGTTGCAGCTGCTGCATCTAACAAATTTTGGTTTTGGCTGGGATTCTCTCTTGGTGATGGTTTGGACTTTCTGCTTGGTCTTTTCTAGTTATTCTTGCTTGGTGCACTATCCTTGGAGAGAGGTGCGCTATCTTGTTTGGCTATCTAGCCTTGGGTTTGCTTCCGAAATGATTCTCTGTCAAGGTTAAGGTGCTCGGGGGTGGCTTCGGCCTATGGTTGGGTGACAATATTGCTGTATTGTCTATGGTTAAACGATCACATCCATTACTATCTAACATGTTCTAGCCTCTAGGATCTTCAACACGGCATGTCAAGAGGATGCCTTTGCATGCAAAAGTAGCCCAAAAGTGCCTTAGATGATGTGACAAGTGCCACGGGATACATGGAATTGCATGAGTGACTGTAGAATCATTTCTAAGTGGCCAAGGCCAAAGTGTGCAAATACATAAGAGGGGGGTCCATGCTTAGGCATAAGATAAGTGTGCTTCTATAGGTGTGACAACCTTTACAAAATGATCAACACTTTTACATAGAAAGGAGTGAGTGACACTAGAGGTTCCCCTAGATAATGTGTCCTAATAGATCGATTTCAAGACCCTCGCGTACCTACCTAGGCTATAAATGACCAACATGGTGCCAACTTAATGCCACCAAAGGGTAGTTGGACAAGGTCATAAGAGTAAGGACTATCTTGAAAATGGAAACTAGGGGGATGGGCCATGACTGACCACAAAGGGTCTGGAGATATCGCCTAGGTCAAACACTCTACAAAGATCATCTAAGCATGGCCCAATACGATGCATGAATACAACAATGGTCACACTTTTGGCTCACTTGTTGAAATGTGATTAGAATCACAAGTGAAAATATCCTCTAGTTACCCCTACATGTCAGGGGGTAACAATACCCATGGTTCACATAACCTTGACTAAAAATGATTCTCAAGGCACTAACTCTCAAGAAGAATATGACACCTATAACCTTTGTTGATCTAGGGTTGGAATCTGGATAGCCCTCCTCAAACCAAAGTTAGGCATTGAGCCATTAAATATAGAAAGACACATTGCATGTGAACTTTAACCTGTCATATGCGAGTCGGTTCTCTAGGAGATAGACTACTCTAAAGACAACTCACGGTACAAAATTACTAAAATACAATATTGATATAAACATGATGATCACACCTAATCTAATGCTAACTCTGAAGTGCTTAATAGGGGCACTTGGGAACAAAGAGCTCAAATATTGACCAAGTTAGTAGATAATTATTATGTAAATTGTGTGCTCACTGTTCTTGGAGACGATAATGGTAAATAATGTACAAAACATGTAGCTAGAGGGTAGTAGATCTACTGCAATTTTGTCACTAGGATCTGGATCCACTTATACTAGAAGTGAATTCTAGCAAATGGATTCGATCCAAAATACACAAAAATCCTAAGAATCTGATATGGAGCCAAGATTTCGCAAAGAATTGAGTGCGGGTGTGGGGTGCCTTGAGGAGAATCTGGTTACTATGTTTTAGTTCATATTGTCTAAGATGGACCTCATGGACGACTCTGTTAGGCCCATGGTTTTGTACAATGCTGAGGTTTGGGGACTTAGTTTTCTAGAGTTGAATTGCATGATGACAGAGAGAGTTTATGTCCTCATGCTTTGCCAGATTATTAGTAGCAAGAAGACTGTTCCCCAACCCATCATTCAGGCATAGTTTGCAACCCATCCCATCTGGATTGAAAGCTAAGTCGCATGATGCTGGAAACGTGTACGTGTATCCAAAACATAAATGTACGGGAAACATGACCCCTCAAAAATTTGGAAACGAGGAAACACGATATTACATACGTACATCTTTCTCTCTTTCTCTCTCTCTCTATATATACACACGATATTACATACATACATTTCTCTCTCTCTCTCTATATATATATATTATAAATAATGTGCTATTTTACAAATAGAAAATTATATTGAAACTTTAAAAGAAATCATTTAACATTATGGTTCAAATTCATGAATAAATGAGCAAGAACATTTAGCTAGAAACATAAATGACAAGTGATACATCACAATTTACTCCTAAACCCATCTCTATATTATATCTTGTAGATGATTACATAATGTAAGCATTAATATCTAAAACAACCTTTATAAATGAGGCTATATATCCAAAATCAGCCTTTATATATGAGGCAACAATTGTACATGTATGGAACTGTGAATAGTGAGGTAAAGACTTTTGCTCAAATCGCCCTTGCACAAATTGTGTGATGCAAAGTGAGAGTGAAATCTTCTTTATAAAAAAATTCTTTTTCTTAAAGGCTTCTAGAAGTCTCATTAATTATTAATTAATCTCTAATTAATGATCAAATCCAAAATTGTGGGTCCCAATAGTAAAAAAGTGTCAAAATCATCTGCATTAGAGATGGAAACGTGTTGTATGGGCGCTGATATGGCCTTGAAACACGTTTTTGGTCGTACTAAATGCATTTCCCACATGTGGGATGTGTCTGTACGACCATGAATGTGTTTCAAGGCTGTACCACGCGTGTTTCCGTATGGAAACACAGTTGGTATGGCACCTCAATTGGCGTTTCTTGCGACATTTATTGAAACCATTTTCACACTAGTTTCTCTTTTGCATCATGTTCGGAGCTTTGTTGACTCAATCGCTAGTAGGGATCAATTGTTATGCTACTCCTTGGAGGCCATTGCCTCGACTAGTACTCTTGGACGGGTTTGTTGTTGGTTTGCAGAGGTGACATGTCTACTGTAATTAGTTGGTATCTTGATGGATTGGCTCCCCTTGTTCAGATATTTTCTTGATGCCCCTGGTCAACTCTTGCCAACTAAGGAGGGGTTGAATAGGATTACTTGAGTGGACATTCATAGGAAGTACATTCATGTTACTTCGAATGCCCCCCAGAACAATTTAAATCTCACGTTAGCCTTCTATGCAGAGCACTTCATGGAGCTATGTGATGACCTCATTTTTCGATCGCCTTAAACATTTTTCCACTGGGTTCATGCTCTTAGGATCTTGTTGGGCTAGTTTTGGGTTGGTTCACATTTTCTTTGGATTGAAGCCGATTATCATATCACACTAGAGGACAAGATTTGTCAACTTTGCCATCTTTAGGGGGCCAAGATGGAGGAGCGCTTCCTCCTTGGCTGCCCCATTTATTATGAGGCCCATGGTCGTTATTATTGCTTTTTCAGGGAGTCCTAGAACTTTCTTCCCACCTTCTTTTGGTATCCAAATGAGTGATGCTTGGCCTTGTTCATGAGGTAGGCCCTTGGACTTCGATCTCAAAACTTCATGAGGGTGCCCTTGCGTCTAGACACTTCTAGGATGCTTACACCTTTCTTTTTAGTTATCCTAGTAGATCGAGGCACCGAGAGGCAACCATCAAACAACACCATATTAGCCAAGGATTTGTGAGACCTTGGGAGGCTATTCATGTTCCACTAGGGAGATGCTTATGGAGATGTCGTCTCGAATTCCGAGACAATTTACACATCACCAACATATAGTTGACTACCTCTAGATCTCAATAGTAGGATGAGTTGTCTAGACAACGAGGCACACCATAGACCATCACTTCCAACTCTTCTAGATTTTTTTATCTTGTTTACTATCAAAAGCTTCTTTTCTATCGCCTCATATATAATGCGAGATATAGATATTGATATTTTTGTCTTGGGGGAGGGATGCTGCCCCTCCTCATTCTCATCCCTTAGTGATCAGGGGGGATTTATTTTCCCTTCTGAGTACTACTTGATGGCTTTGAGATGTGACATGGCACTTGACGAGGATTTTTTGCTTTGCTTGCACCATTTGACAATGACATGTGGCCTTGGGAGGCTCTCTTCACCCTTTGGAGGCATGACGTGTGACCCTTTTATGGTGTATTTGCATGTATTATCATTTTTAGAGGCTATTTGAGGGGTCGACCCCACTTGTATCATGGATTATTGTCGACATTAGCGCTTGGTTACCTCATATAAATAGAGGGAGCGCTCAACTTTATCATTCATCATTCTCACACTTGTGGGATTACCACTATTTGTCTCTTTCTCTCTCTTTATTCGCTTGGAGTACTTGTGTGCACTTTTGGAAGGAGGATTTCATTGGATGCTTTTCTCTTGCTTGATGGATGGATGTTGAGATAGGGTTTCCTCATGCATAGCGCTTGACCTAGTAAGTGTTCTTCTTCAAGTTTTATGCTTGTGTGGTGTATTTTGGTGGATGCTCTTTTAGATGGTTAATTGTTGCATGTTACCTTGTATGCTAGAAACCCTAGGAGGGATTAAGATTGTTAGTCCCCCTCCCTACTTTCATTTATCATTAATCGTTGAAGCATTTATGACTTATTCCAGGATTTAAGAGTGTTTATACCCTAGGGTTTTTGTCTTAGCTAGTTCAAGCCCTAGGGATTAAGATGGTTTATTCCCCTAGGGTTTGAAGTGACCTACTTCAATTGAGACCTTGTTGCTAGATGCTAGAGGGACAAATGACTTCTAGGGTTTATGAGGGTATATTCCCTAGTTTGATCTTCACACCTCTCTTGCCTCTAGCAATCTTCACGGTGTTTGCCTTGACTCTATCTGCCCAAGGAAAGAGAAAACGACACTAATCTTGTGATTGCAAGTGATGGTTGAAACCCTAGTATTAGCTAGAACACACACTCTCTCAAAACTCTCTCTTAGTTTGGTTTTATGACATCATTGGCAAGCCAATTATACTCCAATGCTCTGAGGAAACATTAAATATCTTGCCGCTGTCATAAATTGAATGCTACATCCATTAGGGCTTTCATATATTGCTGAATACTTATTTAATATTGTGGCAAAACCTGCTTAGAATCACTGTTTAGCAATTGCATATTATTCTACTTGTTGAGGGCTAAATTCTATCAGACATAATTGCTAATTTTCTGGGCTGATTTTCTTGCTGCTGTTGCAAATTACTTATTGCTGTTATAAACTAGTTCACTGCTGCAATTTTACAACAGCAATTGGTTTTACTTAATATCTAGTGTCTAAAGGTGAATGACATGTTATATAACTTGGTAATTGTCCATTATATGCATTGGACTGTTTGTTGTCTCGCACAGGTTAACTGATTAACTTGTTCAAACTAATTCTACCCTTCATCTTTCCTAGACCAAACCTAACTTATTTGGTGACTAAGATAGGGGGGTTACAGACTTGCCTTAGCTTACTATAACATCCCTTGAGGTGACTAGGGAATCCTCCCTTGTGTTGGACTTTTTTCCTCATTAAAACGTGGGAAGTACTTGCCTAGGTGACAGTGACAAGTACTTCTAGTTGTTACACAAGATTGACTTCTCGTGGTGGGCTTTGCACAAAGTACAAATCCTGTGATAAGACTTCTCATAGTAACTCACACATCATCCTAAGAGATGTATCCCAATATATTTCAATTTATGGCAGGATTTGTCTCCATAAAGTTTTCACTATTACTGAAGTAGACGCTTTTCCTTTAATCATGGAAATGATTTATTTTCTTGTCTTTTTCCCATCTCATTGGACGAAGGGTTTGTAGGGTTTACAAGCCTTTGATATGCTTTAGAGAAGGAATGTGCCCCTAACCTGATACAAGCTAAGGTGACAAGAAGGTTACGATCATAAGTTTTTAAACTCTCTTTTCTATAAGGATGTTGTATTGCTTTCCTTCAAATACAACTCTACATTGATGATCTGCCATAGAAGAAATTGAAAGAATATTTTTTTTTTCAAACCAGGAACAAATAGAACATCATTTAACTCAAGAATATTATTTGATGGCATCTGGAAGGAAATGGAGCCCAATCCACTCACAGGATAAGCAATATCATCATCCAACTCCAGACTCATACCTACCTCTTGCTCCTGAAGCTTTGCTGAAGAATGTCTTGTCATAAGTCATATGTTTCAATGCCCAACTGTCCACATACCATCCAACACTTGACATAGTGTTAGAAGATAAACAAGAGACAATGGAGAAGGCAGTGTCAAGCAGGGATGATCCCTCATTCACTCCTGTTATAGTGCCTGCAACCTATCTCTGCTGCTTGGCCTTCCCTTTCTTCTTCCTTGGACAATGGCTAGCATGATCCCCATCCAGTGACAAATCTAGGGTATTTTTTAGGGGCGAAATTTTGCGAATTGGCTATTTTTTAGCCATTTTTCTGAAAAAAATATTCACCAATTTGGTTAAAAAATTGTCTATTTTTTACATAAATATGATTAAATTGATAATATTTGCCAAAAATTTACAAGTTTTAATAGTAAATTATATGTTTTTTATTGAATATTTTCCTACATATCTATATGTATGATTTTCAAACCGAAATAGTTGCCTAGAATACTATACATAGGTACACTATTTGAATCCTTAAACAATACACTGGACATATCCCTTGAAAGCAATGGCACAAACTCTTTATCTTTCATCACCGTCCCTATGGCAAGTAATCGATCTCTCAGCTCTATGATTCTGGCCAGATAGCTCACCGCTACATTTGTCTTGCCCATGTAGATGGCTGAAAGCTTGTTTCACAAGAGCATCTGTTAAGAGACACAAGTAGTTTTAAATAAACCGACCAAAGCATCAAACATCTTCTTATCAGATGTCTTGTTTGTAATGTTGTGAGGGATGAAGTGATCCTTCACCTAATCAAGAATAATTCACTTTTCCTTGGCCTCCTTATTATGGGTGGTCAACTTGATCGGATCGTAAGGTGTACCTATCTCTTTCTCGACATGCTCCCAAATCGCGATTTCCTCCATAAGCATCTATGGCATGAGCTTCCAAGGTATGAAATCAAAAGAACCATACAACCTATCACACTCTCTAGGATCAAGAGTCATCATTCTGCAAATCTGTAGCACACCTCAAAGCAAAAGTTAGCAATAAATGAAGTAGAACAACCCTTCTATGGGTTCTAGTGCTTCTCCCAAACATCTTAGGGTATCACACCTAGTCAACCTATCAGAGGTAAAGCACCTCTCCTAGGTACAACATGATTGAAATATCCAACTCTCTCTTCACCAAGAGAGCAATCTCAGTCAAAATAGTTCTGAAGACTGAAACCATGTCGAAATTTCTGGTTTTTGTTTTTTAATGCAAATTCAGAAATTTCACTTTTCACTAGAGGTTTCCTAGATCTGATCCCTAAGAGCTTTCAGCCATATGGCTGATCTGAAATATTTAATTACAGAAGCGAACAACAGCAAATACTTCAGTCCAAATCATTATGCAGCTCAAGAAAAAAGATACCAAAAAAGTGTACTTCAATGTCAACAAGCTACAGCCCTTAGGGCACACTTTTTCATGCATATATTGGAGCTGAAATCTCATTATGACAGCGGTAAATCCACCCTCTTATCTTTAAGGTATATGTTAAATCTCTTAACGATTTCAGCTCAATGTTATGTCAAATCAGCATGAACAAGTGCTGGAATTTACTCCATCAAGAAACAAGCTGAAAATCAAATCTGCAAGTACACAATAATTGGATAGCTGAAACACTTTAATAATATATAAGAGATGAAATACATGTACATTCGCACAACTTATCACAAGCTGGTACAATCTCAGGTTCTCCAAAACCTAGCTAAGGAAACCATGAAAACCCTAGCCACCGACTTCTACTAGCTAGGAATCTCTTCCAACCAAAGCTGGTTTCTTTATCAAAAATCCTTATTGGCTCCTACACTTGTATCCCACAAGTGTAGGAGGCATCTCCTTCTCTCCTCCTCTTGATCATGCATAACAAGCAACACTAGGGTTTCCAAAACCCTAGGCTTCTCTCACGAGAACTACAAGAACAATGTTTCTTTTAGCTTCTAGGGTTTATCACAAACCTTGGCTTCCTTATGGTGAAATGTTAACCCTGTAATCAATGCGATCTTCTTCAAGAATTCTATTGCTCCATGACAAAGAGTGATAATACAATGAAGAGAAGACACACACACATACAGAGAGAGAGAGAGAGAGAGAGAGAGAGAGAGAGAGAGAGAGTAGTGTGCTTCACTTCTCGGATCTCTAATACACGTGAGTGATGAATGAATCCACAAGATCAAGTGTATGAACAAATGACTCTCTTCTCCCTCCATTTATATGAGAGGTGAGGGAGGCCAACAATACAATAGTGTGTTGAGATTTGGGTACCTTGGAAAGTTGTCCCCTTGTGGTTTTGGGCCTCTAACCACAAGAGAGAGATGTTTGTACCATTGTGCCTTGTACTTAATGTCTAATTTCACTTTGACTTAGGAGATTTAAGTCAAAAGTGAAATTTTGTCATTTTAGCCTAAAGTGACTAATTATTCACTAAGTGGGTGAATGAGGGGACATAAAGTGAACTTAGGGAACTTAAACGAAAGTGGGTTTTGAGTTGAGATTCTTTTGGAGAGATCTCAACAATTGATTAGGGATGGCATGGGGTGATCCTAACCATCCATACTTTAGGTTTCCTTATGGAGGTTCAAGAGGGGTGCAAGGGGCAAAGAGAGGCTTATTCCTTGTTATGTTCACCAAGATAGTTGGGAGAGGAGCATGAGGATGAGGATGGAGGCATTAGATGAGGGAAGCTTGGGTGCCTTCTTCCATGGAGGGCTCATGGAGGTTAAGATCCTCATTTATTTGTGATGATTGTTCTTGCTTTGAGGAGGGCACACATAAGGAGGAGGGTGCTTGCTTAGCAGGCACTAGCTACACTTGGAGGATTGCAGATCTGACATATTCAGCATGGAGGTAGCACACACCAACTTGCTTGTGCAAGGGTTTCTTCATCTGAGGTCAAAGGGTCAAGGGTGCATTGTTTCAGTGGATAGAGAAACAATGGAAGAGGGCGCACTAAGCTTGGGCACATTTCTCTTCTTGGAACTCCAAAGCATCTCGAGAGGAGTTGCTATTGTATCAGGTTCCATTGTGTTTGCATACTTGTTGTATCTCATGCTTTAGACATCACTTATATATACTTTCATTCTAAATTGGTTTTTCCCGGGGGGGTTTTATCTAGGGTTGTGTTGACCAAAAATACTTGTGTCCAAATTTCATGCATGCTTAGTTGTTAAATCAGTTGTAAGAGTTGTAAAGATCTAGAGAAGTGTTATTTGTTTTGAGTATATTGCATGTGCTAACCACCGGTTACGAAAACACTTGCAAGGGCACCTCAAAAGAGCACTTAACCATCAGTTTGGGGGCATAAAAGTACTTGACTGTTTTCTGTCCTAAAACAACAGCAAAGGACAACCTTGTTGACATAACTTAGAGCCCAACAAGAGGTCATTTGACAGGCCTGTTGGGCACCCTCATAGTTTCTCAAAAATCTACATGGTATCAGAGCCTTGGTGGCTAAGTTTGACTGATTTGTAGAGCATTCAGTAGGCATTTTTGTTAGACTGTTTTGGACATTTGTGGACAACCTCTTTTCACACCTGTGTTGATAGGAGTGAGGTTGTAGTTGGACAATCTCTTTTCACACCGGTGTTGACAGGAGTGAGTTTGTAGATGGACAACCTCCTTTCACACATGTGTTGATAGGAGTGAGGCTGTACTCTTTTGTAGTGTGTAGCATCAGTGTGAGTTTCAGTGGACAACCATGTCTGTGTCTCAGATGAGGGCAGAGGATAGGCTAGACAGAGCTAGCAACTGGTCCCCTTGGAAGACCGGGATCATATTTGTCTTGGATGACCTTGAACTATGGGATATAGTTCAAGCTCCTATGGTGATTCCTCCTGCACTTGCTCCTTCACCTTTGTTGGGCGTAGATTTCAGGAAGAAGAACACCAAGGTGAAGAGGACTATTTGTGATGTGGTGAGAGACCACATCATACCTCATTTGACTGGGAAAGACTATGCCTTTGAGATATGGGCCTCATTGTTCAAGCTTTACCAGAGACCCAGTCAGAATAGGAAGATGGTTCTGCAGGACAAGCTCAGGAGCATTCATATGCTCGATTCAGAGTCGGTTACATCATACCTTGGCAGATTTACACAGATTTGAGATGAGTTGGCCGCAGTCGAGGAGATTGTGGATCYTGAATTCTTGGTGAGGACAACTTTGAACAACTTTGAACAACTTTTCCAAACMTTGGGGTTCATTTGTGCGAGGCATTGTGGCCAAGGAGGTCATGCCCAATTGGGAGAGACTTTGGGACGACTTCSTACAGGAGCTGAGATGCAACTCAGGATCTTCAGGACAACAACGCATTTTTGAGGATGACGAGGATCTTGCTCTTTGGACTAAGGGAAAGAAGATGACYGACAAGGGTGCTAGACAGGGTCCCAAGGGAGGGGCCAAACCACAACAGAGTGGCGGTGGGCGAGAGAGAGACATGAGCATAGTGAGATGCTTTGCTTGTGGAGAGATGGGGCACTATGCAGGACAATGTCCYAAGAAGAAGAAGAAGCAACATGATGGTATGGCAATGATAACAGAGGAGGAGGAGTTCGCTACTCAGTTTGCGAGGGAGTGTGCTTTTGTCAGTTGATACACCATTCGACGATCAGTGGGAAGATAGAGTTGAGGAGGTCCCATTGACTCAGAGTATTGATTTAGAGGGAGCTCAGACTCAACTTTTGAGGACACCATATTCAAGGGTGACTGGTCCACCCGATACAACTTTAGTTTCAGAGTTGCTGAGTAGACAAAGAGTTGGTGCGGAGGCTTCAGAGCATCAGAGATTGGTGAGTGGGAGCAGGGTGCCAGAGAGGCTTGAGCCTCACTTGGTTATGGAGACAAGCATATTAGCTTTAGGTTCCACTTCAGGTGGAAGTCACTTGGTGAGAGACCAAGTTCAGGATCTTGGTGAGATGCCAAGATCCAGATACTCTTGGTGAGATGCCAAGAGAGAGACTCTTGGTGAGATGCCAAAAGTAGGGACCTTTGGTGAGATGCCAGGGGGTAGAAAGCCTTGGTGAGATGCCATGTTTGAGATCTTTGGTGTGATGCCAAGATCTAGTTGATCTTGGATAGGTGGAGATGCACTTCCATCTATAGATCACACGGGTAGAGAAGATCTGTGTCAGAGACCACTTGTGATGATCAGGGTACAACCATACTCACCGAGTATTTGCTAGCATGCAACCATGTCCACTGTAGGGATGAGATTGGAGAGGTGAATGGCACTTTCCTCGGTAAGAGGGAGTGTTGAGATTTGGGTACCTTGGACAGTGCTTCCCTTGTGGTTTTGGGCCTCTAACCACAAGAGGGAGATGTTTGTACCATGGTGCCTTGTACTTTATGTCTAATTTCACTTTGACTTAGGAGATTTAATTCAAAAGTGAAATTTTGTCATTTTAGCCTAAAGTGACTAATTATTCACTAAGTGGGTGAATGAGGGGACATAAAGTGAACTTAGGCAACTTAACCCAAAGTGGGTTTTGAGTTGAGATTCTTTTGGAGAGATCTCAACCATTGATTAGGGATGGCATGGGGTGACCCTAGCCATCCATACTTTAGGTTTTCTTATGGAGGTTCAAGAGGGGCGCAAGGGGCAAAGAGGGAGATGTTTGTACCATTGTGCCTTGTACTTTATGTCTAATTTCACTTTGACTTAGGAGATTTAAGTCAAAAGTGAAATTTTGTCATTTTAGCCTAAAGTGACTAATTATTCACTTAGTGGGTGAATGAGGGGACATAAAGTGAACTTAGGCAACTTAACCCAAAGTGGGTTTTGAGTTGAGATTCTTTTGGAGAGATCTCAACCATTGATTAGGGATGGCATGGGGTGATCCTAGCCATCCATACTTTAGGTTTCCTTATGGAGGTTCAAGAGGGGCGCAAGGGGCAAATAGAGGCTCATTCCTTGTTATGTTCACCAAGAGAGTTGGGAGAGGAGCATGAGGATGAGGATGGAGGCATTAGATGAGGGAAGCTTGGGCGCCTCCTTCGATGGAGGGCTCATGGAGGCTTAGACCCTCATTTATTTGTGATGATTGTTCTTGCTTTGAGGAAGGCACACTTGAGGAGGAGGGCGCTTGCTTAGCAGGCACTAGCTACACTTGGAGGATTGCTGATCTGTCATATTCAACATGGAGGTAGCACACAACACCTTGCTTGTGTGCAAGGGTTTCTTCATCTGAGGTCAGAGGGTCAAGGGTGCACTAAGCTTGGGCGCATTTCTCTTCTTGGAACTCCAAAGCATCTCGAGAGGAGTTGCTATTGTATCAGGTTCCATTGTGTTTGCATACTTGTTGTATCTCATGCTTTAGACATCACTTATATATACTTTCATTCTAAACTAGTTTTCCTTGGGGGGATTTTATCCATGGTCGTGTTGGCCAAAAATACTTGCGTCCAAATTTCATGCATGCTTAGTTATTAAATCAGTTGTAAGAGTTGTAAAGATCTAGAGGAGTGTTATTTGTTTCGAGTATATTGCATGTGCTAACCACCGGTTACGAAAACACTTGCAAGGGCACCTCAAAAGAGCACTTAACCATTAGTTTCGGGGCAGAAAAGTACTTGACTGTTTGCTGTCCTAAAACAGCAGCAAAGGACAGCCTTGTTGACATAACTTAGAGCTCAACAAGAGGTCATTTGACAGGCCTGTTGGGCACCCTCATAGTTCCTAAAAAATCTACGTAGTGGACCTAGTCCACTACAAACAACTTATCCACAGGAAGATAGGCCCACATGTGAAATGCTCCCTCTACACAAGTGACACATGTCAAGCTCCAAGGTGAAGATGTGCAACAAGAAAGGCTTAAAGGCATGCATGCTCCTCAAGCAAGGTACAACACTCCACCTGCACAAGCCTCCAAAGCTCCAACACTTTTCCATGCAAGTAACCAAGTGTCTCTATGCCATCTAGGGCTCAACTCCCTTCTCTAGGATGCCCAATGCTCCTCCTCCAAGGCAAGTCTTCCTCCAAGCAAGCCACCCATTCTCCATATGTGTATCATGAAAAAATGCCATCACACTATCTAGGTCTCCAATGCTTCAAGGAAGAATGACACACAAGCATCCACTCGGTCTAGCAATTAATGAGCAAGCCACCTCTCACGAGTATGCCCATCGTGGAACAACCAACGGTCATGCATACACCATGCACCCCACATCACTTGAAGCACCCCCATGCATGGTGTAAACACTTTTGGAGTAACCCCAAAATCTAAGACTCCTTTATGAGGAACTTGTTTTCACCAACATCGGTCTTCTCCCTCAACATTTCAAATTTTCTGTTGGCCAAGGGTTTTGTCACAATGTTGACAACTTGTAACTCTGTAGGAATATAATCAAGGGCTGCAACACCCATTTGTACCTCGTCTCTCAGGAAAGGCTAGCAGATGTCAATAAGCTTGGAGCGGTCATGGAACACAAGATTCTCAGAGAGTTTGATACAACTCTGATTGTTAGAATGCACAAATGTCGGTTCTGACTGTGTATCTCCAAGCTCAACTACCAGTTTGCAAAGCCGTACTGCCTCACGGCTCACTGAACATGCTGCGATATACTTTGTCTTTGCTGAACTATGTCAAACTGCTGCTTGCTTCCTGCTGAACTAGGATATCAACAAAATCCTGAAGTGCTCTTCTGAGAATCAGTGCTTCCAACCCAGTTCAAATCACAAAATCCATGGAATAATAATATGCCATCTCTTGTATACCTGTTTCCATAATGAACTATGCCTCTCAGAGACCTAAGCAACATGCTTCGTAGCCACCTGATGTATCTCCTGCGAAACAACCATAAACTGACTGAATGTGTTCACAGCATAGAAAATATTCGATGAGGTATTCACACGATACATTAAAGATCGAATCAACTACCTGTACAATTAAGTAAGGGCTTACCAAGTCAACATCATCACAAGTGAGCTTCAAATTTGATAATAGATGTCATGGGTGTGGCCAAGGGTTTGCAATCCTGCATCTGGAATTTCTCTAGAATCTTGAAGGCGTACTTCCCTTGCCCAAGGAAGTTATTTTGGAACTTGCCAAATAGAAAATAATGCAGTAGACCAATATCCTTCATGTGAAATTCACTCGACAACTTTTACTTGCACCGCATAATTAGCTTCCCTGAACTATTTGCAATGATCAAATCATACACATATAGAGCCAAGACAACCAAATCAGTTTTAACATCCAGATAATAAATATTTGGATTGGAAACAGTCTTGGTGAACCCCAAGTTTAGTAGGAAGTCTTCAATCCTAACCCATAAAGGGCTTTTCTAAACCTGCAAACATGGGTGTCATGCCACTTCAAAACCTCTGGGCTGTGTTACCCTTCAAAATGTGGCATTTTATCCAGCAGGAAGAGTGGCATTTTGTAGGTGTTACACTCAGTATTTCAAGCAGCAGATCTGTGGTATACTTTCTGAGGACATTTCCAGCAAGAGAAGTATTGTAGGCCCATCAATGAACAGCTTTATGTCTGATCGACCTCAGATGGATCTTGATACACCTTATTCTGTTCCAATATTCTTTCTGAGTTGCTGCTACTGATGAGTTTAAATGTGAAGTTAAGGCACAATTGCTCCAGCCCCCTTCAAAGACTCTCACAAGATATATGGTCATGAGAATGAACCGTGTTATATACTGAGATCATGAAAGAAGCAGCTACATAGGTAATTGATTGCGGTCTCATGAAGGACGGATCATTAGCAGGTCTTTTCCAGCAGATAGGACTTTGACATATTGTTGCCAACTTGGAGATAAATCTGCTGTTCGAGGGTGTTTTTGTAAGGAATACTCTCATCTTAAGTCGTGGATCCAATATGCTTAGTACATAACAGCTTCATCTGATAATTCGTTACATGATAGATGGATTGAGTGTGACTCTAGAAGACCATGCATGTCAGCAGTCTGAGCCTTTGTTACAGTTAGAAAGCGAATGACAGTCCCAGAAGAAGAGATATGGAACAGTCATGGATGCATTCAGCCACATATCTGCAAATAGCGAGAAGATCTGCTAACAGGACTCAGAGTGATACACATTCTTCTAGTAGAAAGGCATATCTGAACCTGGAGATTAAAATTTAAAAATGACCTTTATATGGTATCACGTAGACAGCTGTGCCTTCAACAAAGTGCTTCAGTGGAATGGAACAATCTATCTGGAGGGGAAAAGACTGTTGCTGCTCTTACTTTATTGTTGGCTATCCATAGTCACAGGTATTCTTTTTGATTTGGGCAAAGTAAACAGTCGCTAAAGTTGCAGCTTTCATCAGATTGGAAACTTGGAAAGAAACTGTTCCAGAATTCTAACATTCAACCTTAGCAAATAGGGTGATACATAAACTATGGGAGGACATCAAAATTTTGTGACATAGTCAAGCAGTCAGCTTGGCAGCCTTTATCACCTTATCGAGGCTTGCTTTGGGATTGAGAACAAGCCTGTTAGATACATCTTAACAACAGTAAGATTTGAGGAAGGTGCTGAAACATTAAATGCATGGCACAGCAGACAGTTTCGTTGGCTCAGCCATCTATGGAGGCAATTAACTACAACATGGAGCAGACATAATAATTACAGCGGAAGTGGATTAGTTCTTTAGCCTTTCAGATCTGATAAGAATGTATTTCCTGCAAGTTTTTGAGGAGCATCAATCCAGCAACAAATGCACTGTTAGCATGGTGCAGTAATAGCCTTTTTGCAGATTTAATGAGGGAACTATAAACAACAGAGCTAAGTACCTTCTTCTAGCTTGATTGAGTTCTGATTTTGAGTCTTCTTTGGGATATTTAGGTGGCTGATATGGAGTTGAGGATCGGGTGACAGCACCTTGACTCTAGACTTGCCCCCAAGGACACACCCAGTGGATTGAAGATTTCTTCCACGCTACCCGTGGTGTGTATAAAGGCGGCAACAGGCACCACAAACTAGGGCACTCTTCTCCAAGAATGATAAGTGGCATCAGTCAAGGAGGGCGTCTTTCTTCTTTGAGAGGGCGTCTAGGCCAACTCCTAGCGAAGCCATGGGGGGTAGTCCCTAATAAAAGAATCTAAGGCTTGAACTAAGCTAAGCAGAATTATTGATCTAGGAGTTTATTAAAGCAAGAGCGAAATAACAACTACTCTAACAACATATATGACACATACATGAGATTGCTTATAAGAAGGATAAATTACTTCAACAAAAGAGATATAAACTTAAAGCAAATGCTGGTACTTGGAAATAAATGATAAGCAATATAAAATGTAGACCCAGTGCCAAGTAAATGTTGCTGTAAGATTTAGGATGCTGTTGTAAGAGAGTATTGCAAGTGCTCTTGACAATTTTAATTATTAATGGGTTTCTTAAGTTGTTAGGTTTGTTGTGAAGTGGTTGCTGTGAGTGCAAGCTACTTATGAGTGTTATGTGTGCAAACTTCAAAGTGATAAAAATAAAACAAATCTAATCTAGGTGTGGCCCTCTAAAAGTTATCCCTTAACTGGGTACAAGGAACAATGTCGAATGTCCAACATGGGGAGAACCAAATCTTAGAGGGCCCGTTTGACTTCACACACACGTTATTTTGTATGGATTCCAATTTAGCAATAACGATTATTGGATTGTCCTATTAAACTACTTCCGCACTGAACAATCCCCGTTCTGTATGAAACTTACTTCAAGAGATCAAGCCGAGGCTCACAGAGGAAGGGTCAGGAACAATTATGAGGGAAGCTGAGGGGATGGTTTATTTCCAAATTGAAATAACATAAAGTAAGATGCTGAAATTGAAAATAATCTAGAAATAAGAAATCTAACTAAGCTAATCTATTAAAATGAAATCTAACTAATGTTATGTGGTGCCGTGATTGATTCTATGGTTTATTTTAGCTTCTTTAAGTGAGATTTGAAAGCATAAGTAAAATGGACCAGAAAGAAGTAATCACACAAAACAACACCAATCCCTCAGGGGGGATGAAAATTGGGCACTGTGTAGCCCACTGACTTTATTGATGAGGTTACAATCTTTTTTTTTATGAAGACTTGTGTTCCTTCATTAAGAGAGATCACAAGTTTTACAAGTTTTGAGAATGTTTATGAAGGAGGTTAGGTGCTTTCGGGGTCTTGGATGGTCCAAATCTGCCTAATTTTGACAGAGTCCCCCCTTGGCTGTTTGCGAACCTGCAAAAAACAGCAAGGTAATAGAGGCAAAAGACTCCCAAAAATGTATTGGCAGACCCTGCAAAATGTGTTAGATGATATACAAAATTTGTGCAAAAATTTTCAAAGTAAAACCTACACTAAATTAGTCAAAATGAGCCTAATAAAGCAAGAAAAAGGAGCTTCTTCTTAATAATATTGTTTGCTTTCCTAGAACAGAAATCAATATCAATAAGTTTGCCCAAATTTATATTTGAAGCACTTAAGACTTGATCTATCTACTAGCCTTAAAGATTTACTTTGAAAAACTGGCTAAAAATTAAATGAAGCAAGCTAGATCTACTTATGAATGAAGCTTTTTATGAGCGAAGTAAAGATCTAACTTATTCTAACATGCAGTAATATTTTGCTCAAGATTTAAATTTAAAATAACAAAACATTTAATTTGCATGCAAAAATAAAAGTAACTGGAAGAAAACTTTTAATTTTGTTGAGAAAAAGGAAAGAGAAAGAGATGATGAAGAGAAAGAAATGTTGGGCAATGGAGTCTTCTTAGTGGATTGTAGAGGGACTTTGTTCCCGTAGAAAGGGGTTGAAGATAATGTAGATTCAAACTAGAATCCTCCACTCCTCCAATCCCAAGGCCCTGCAAGCTTAGAAAGTTCCTGCAAACACTTCGTCGAAGATGGGTGTTCCCTACACATGGTATCTAGAAAACATGTTAATTAACTGAAATGAACATGAAATCTTTAGTCACATATGCTAATAACAACAAGATCTAGAAATGCAAACTAGCTTAATGGATCTTGTTATTCAAGGACAAATTTGACAAAAGAGAATTGCAAGAAAGTAAACCTACAATTACCTCGACACATCAAAGGAACATTGAACATCCACACATTGGCACAATGCACATGGATGACCTTAAAAGTCTCTTTATTTCTATTTCAAATAGCATAGAAGCATTATAACAACATTTTCCCTAGTCTCCAAAAATCTCTTGTGAGGAAGGGGTCACCTTCCTTATATAGCTTGAGAGGGCGTGAGGTTTCCCAAGAAGGAGGGCGAGTTAACTCAAACATGAAAGCATGATGTTTCTCAAGAATAAGGGCGAGTCATCTTAAGCATGAAAGCGTGATGTTTCTAAAGCATGGGAGTGATGTTTCCTTTCCTGAACGTGAAGGGAGATGTTTCCATCTAGAAGGGCGACTCAACTCAAGGATGAGGACGATGTTTCCAAAGAGAAAAATCATGACCAAATACGAAGGTGCACCTTCCGTTCTTGGGATGTCCAACTCATGACAACTCACTTCCAATCAAGTTGCCTTCCACTTGAGACAACTCGCCTTCACTCAAGAAGACTAGAGACACAAGGAAAACATGTCCCAGATATTTTTCCTTGATTTAAGGCTTTTTGATTTTTGCTTTTATTTGTTTTTTATTTGACATTTTTGAGAGAAAATGATTTTAAGTGATTAAATAGTCACTATTTTCCCCCAAGAAGGTAATACTTAAGTAAAGTGGGTATTCTGAGTGTGAAAATTAATACTCCCAAGGCATATATTACCTCCTAGCACCACTTATTTAACTTATCCATCAATTGCAATTAAAATATCTCGTTTGTGGGAAATTTTTTATTTGCAGAAAACTTTAAAAAAATCCTAAGGGGGACTTAACACAATTTCCATGTGACTAAAAAATGATGACTAGCATGGTAATATACATTAGACACTTGATTTAGACAAAACCACTAAGGCCTCACCATCAGTACCTACTCCAGCTTTGGAGGTAATTGAGTGAAAAAACTTACAATTTATAACTCGCTACCAATGGCCGCAAGATATAATTAAAAAGTAAAAAAACACTCTAGAGTAATGTACTCATGATTTAGTCTTAGGGAGCTAAGCTTTTTACAAAGTTCATCATGCTAGCTCATCTTATTACAATTCCCTAAGGGTATGGAAATGTGGTATGAAGAAGAAGAAGAAAAGAGGGGCCATGATGGCCTGTTGGACTTTCGAACTCTGAATTTGAACGATTACTTGTTCAACTTTGGCGGTGCAACTGCAAGTCCATTCTAGTGCAACTTGGTGGGTAACAATGCCATTATTTTAGATTTTGATGGTATAGTGGGAGAGATAGAGTCGTAATATATGGAGGACTTGCCTACTTTTGAGCTTAATTGCTATTTTGGTAGGATACTTGGTCAAAGAAGCATGTATAAAGAGAGTGCCCCATCTTATTGGGAGCTAGTTGTTGACAACATAACTCACTGGAAGATGTGCTCTAACTAAAGAAGGACAGGTGGCATGCAAATCCTCCTTGACATGGTTAAATAAGTCATCCTTAATGTAGTGGTCCACACCTTTTGCACATTTTTGGGGCAGTCATTAATCACTCTTGCACATATGTCCACACTAGATCCACTATTTAAGGAATTGGTTAGCCACCTTGGAGAGCACCCAACATAGATGAGGTCAAAGGGTGTTATTGAAGCAATATTTAAGGGAGAAGATGCCTTTTGAGGAGGACATGTTGGTCTAGGAGAAGAAACTTGGCAACAATGAGGTTTATTCCAAGTCAAAAGAAGCCCAAAGAAAGGGAATGCCTTGCCTATGAAGACTGCAAGTGATTTGTTATGCTATTTTATTGTTTTCCCTGGAGAAAGCATGTATCTAGTCCCAATCAATATTAATTTATCGTAGGAAGGTTAAGCCAGCTGTGTGTATAAAGACTTGCTTCCTCCATTGTTTCTCATGGTTGGATCAATGAATGTGAATATAATTGTAAGGGTTTTTATGTAACTGTGGCTTCCATTTTCTCCCATATTGATGAAAATATATTGCTGGAAATGGTTTCTAATTCTGTTGCAATAAGTGCTCCATTTTAGGGAAGCTATTTCATCGGAGCAGGAGGTTGAATGAGGTGTTTCCTCATTCACTCTTTTGCTGTTTTTACTATCTAGTTGAATACTTTATGTTATGCCATTTATTTGAAGGGTTACATGGTGTTTTCAGCTTGAAGTAAGATTTCCCTTTATGTGTTGAGCATGTGCCTAAGTAGAGCACCTTTGTAAGGGCCTACAAATATTTATTTCTAGCAATCTTATTTATCGTTCATAGGTGAGATTTTTCATGTTGTAACAACACTTCTCACCACTCCATTCATCTATTTTTCTACCCTCTTTGTTTCTTTTATTGACTCCATTTTCCCAAGTTGGATAGGCACTAGTCTCAGTCCTCCATCACTTTATTTTCCTATGTTACAATTTCTATTTTGCTAATGCTAACTCTTTATATCACCTTGAGTCTCCATTGTATAGCTTTAGTGATTCTATTTTAGGGATACTCCACTTGCGTTGGAGTAGAGTTGGCCTAAAGCGAGAGAGGGAATTATTGTGGTGACAATGGACAACCCCTATTAGTTCCCCTAGGCTTGCACTTGTGTTTTGGGGCTTTATCATTTAAGGTGCAACTTTGGATGGTAACATGCTGATTTACATATACTTCTTCCTTAATCACACCATTCAAGTAGGTGGTTTTCACATCCATTTGATACAATCACCATCCAAAACATGATTCTAAGGCAAGAGCGATAGGGATATAAATATACTCAATAACTAGAGCAAATGACATCTTAATCGACTCCCACTTCCTGCGAGAATCCCCTTGCAACAATCCTTGCCTTTTATTTTCAGTACTCCCATTAGTTGCAAGTTGAATTTCACATCCATTTGATAGAATCACCATCCAAAACATGATTCTAAGGTGTAATGTCCCCCACCTCTTGATTAAGAGGTAATGGGGAGACTTAGTGGCTTGGGCATCCTCACTAGGCCATAGTCTCACATTGAGGGGGAAAGTCAACTAGACTAAGGTTATATTCTTAAGTTGACTTGAAGAGAAAAGGTTAAAAGGAGTAAAAGAGAACTCAATAAAAGAATAGAAGTTAACACTGGGAGTTAATCTAACTCAACAGAGGAATATAAGAAAAAGTATAAATAGAAGGCTGGGGCGCACCTATTAGGCATTCTGGATTTGGTATATTGCTTGTTATTGCTCTTGAGCATTTAGTTTGGGGGTTTTGCTGTACAAACCCTTGTGAGCAACTCAGTGGTGAAATACCCACTCACCTTGTTCCACAGCTTGGTCTCGGGGATGAAATACTCCACACCATTCTACTCTCAACATATTTCCATCTAGTGCTTCAGAAGATAGAAGGGCTGTACTGTTCTTGTGTTTTTAGCAGGGGCGCACCATCATCTAGAGAAGGGTTCGATCCAGCTTATCAGGAGAGCCTGTGGCCATTCCGACACTTGGGTTTTATTTGCAGGGGCACAACCATCATTTTGAGGGTTTTTCTGGAGAGTTATCACCATTAGATATTTAGCTTCAAATTGGGACGTCTTGGAGGCAAAGGGGGCGTCCTATGATTTAGTAAATCTCAGATCTAGAGAACTTCACCTGGAATTTGAGTCTGAAACTTCTCCTACAGGGTTCTCATAGCCCGATCTACATTCCTGGGGAGTTTCAGGGCATTTGGAGGCTTTTCTCATCAGGGCCGAATTACCTAGGGTTCCAGGCATCCAAGAGGGCACAACTTCAGTAGAAGATTCAGAGTTTGGAGGAGTTTGTCTTGGTCGTTCAGCTTGAGATTTCAGAAGGGTGTTCCCATCACCCAGATCTATCAGTTGGCCAAGTTTGGGCTCATTTGGAGTCTTCTTGTAGTTGGGCCGAGTTATTGAGGGTTTTCAGTCTTCTAGTGGAGCGTGGCATCTTCTAGCTTGAGGAATCGTTAGTCAGATCTACTTGTATTGGTCTTCATCTCTCATTCAGCCTTTGGAGGCTTATTTTGTATCGACAGAGCATTTTGTAGCAGCTCGTATTTCTTATCTATTGGGCCATTTGAGGATTATTCCAGATCTGCCCTCTATTGTATTGGTTCCATGCTTCTCATAATAAAAGGTCAGATCTTTGCTTGTGTTTCTATATCTTGAATATATCGTGATCTTCATGTGTTGGACGAATCTTGTATGAACACACTTAATAACTGAATAACTCAATAAGTCACTTGCACATCGTACACAACAGAGATAGTGGTTTCAAGAAAAAAATTGGCTTGGGATCATTACAGTGGTATTAGAGCTTCGATCCTCCAAACCTGTGGAGGGATAGACACATGCAGAGGTACAATGGAATCTTTATGGGTCGGAGGAAGAAACCCAACAGTGAAACAGAGGCCGAAATGGAAGGGTCAGGGGATGACCGTGAGCCTCAAGGCTTGGCCTTCTTAGCAGCTGAATTTGATAAGTTCCAGCAAACCATAAACCGAACAGAAAGCAAGTTGGTCCAACACTTAGATGAGTACCAGGAAACCAACAGAAGGGGATAGGCCGAAATTTCTGAAACTTTGACGAAGGTTGACGAGAACCTGCAGAAGATGAACCAGAACCAATCCCGGATAACTGAACTTTTGATGCAAGTGACCCATCAAGGGAAGGACCCTGATACGTATGGGAATAAGGAGGCTGGTGGATCCGGTGGAGTCCACGAGGAGATCAGATATAACCAGGAGAAAGCCCCCAGATCCGAAGGAAGTCTGGGAGGAGGCACGTCCCATGGTCAGATGGGTAGCAGGGTCAATCCTAGGCCATACACGCCCATGTTCACAGATGAATATCTAGGCCGACATTTGGGTAGCCGGGCTAACCCTAGGCCATACATGCCCACATTCATAGATGAGCAAGGGCAACAGGAACAAGTGGAGGACTTTGTTGAACAAATGACGAGGTGTACCAAGGAGTACTATAGTTTGGATATGAGGATCTAAAGACAAATGTCCCTGGATTAGTATTGCCAACTCAGGTTCAGAAATCAACCTAGGCCGAACCACAGGGGCAGTTTTGAGTTTGAACGAAAGGCAGGGAAGATAGAGATTCCATATTTTGATGGTACGACCAAGATGACAGTACAAGCTTGGGTACAAAAGCTGGATACCTACTTGCAGCTTAACCCCATGAGAGAGATGGAAGTCATCAGGTTTGCCACTATGTACTTGGAGGGCAAGGCTCATGATTGGTGGTATCATGGACTCACCACATTAGGCCACAATCAAATAGTATCCTACCTAGAATTTACTCAGAGACTCATGGATAGGTTTGATCAAGGGGATCCTGAGCTACACTTCCGGGAGCTCACACAACTTAAACAAACTGGCACGGCTGAGCTGTATATTGAGGAATTTCAAAGGTTGGCAATAATGGTGCAAGACATTTCGCCAACCAGACTCATGATGCTCTTCACTGAGGGGTTGATGGAACCCTTGAAGGGTTGGGTAAAGGCTTTCAAGCCTACCAACCTACAAGAGGCTATCTGGAAGACGAGGGATTTGGGACCAACTGTTAGACCAAAATTCATACCCAGACCACCTCTTAACAGTGGAGGAAGAGACCAAAGACCTCCAATGAATCAGGGAGGACGTGACCGAAGGGGTTTTGACAGGGGCCGTGGCAGAGTGGATGAGAACACCAGGAGGGAGTTGAGACGGAAGCAACTTTGCTTCACTTGCAAAGAACCATGGAACCCAACACACAAATGCATGGGCCGGGGTCAAGTGCACTACATTGAGGTCACTTCAGACAACGAAGAGGAAGAAGAGATCGGCCAGATACAGGACATGGAGGTAGAAACCGCTGAGGCAGTAGAGGAGGAACAGATCACAGGACAGGACAATATGGCCACCTTGGCATCTATCAGTGGAGTGCCCAAGTATAACA
>ML782776.1:399273-424192 GCA_009831015.1 Picea engelmannii
GTGCCCGTGTCGGATACTCGTATTTCCGTGTCCTCCGTGTCCCGTGTCCCCGTGTCAGGTGACTTAGTATTTAATGTTGTGTGCCACCTAAAATTCCAGTGTAACATGAATAGTGATTGATATCCTAGGTCTTGTAGTTGGCTTCTTTAGGGTCCTAGGTTTCACAAGTAAGCAATTTATTCTTGTTTCCACTTTTTAATGTCTATATTATAGTAGAGGGTAGATCTTGCTTGCCATATACTCTAGCGATTTAAGGTCATATCTGTATTGTTTAGACAAAGTGAGGTCTAAATTGAATGTGCCAGATGCATTTAATATCAATGTAATACATTATCTTGTTTTTTTACTCGACTTGTTGGTTTTTCTATTGAAATGAGTACATTGATGTAGTTTAATATTTTGTTCTAATATCAACGCCACTATAAACTTGTTGCTTGTGTTCTTATATTGTAATCTTGTTTGTGAGATGTGTAGATCATCATGGGCACAAGCATGGTAAAGCACATGATAGTGGTGTATCATCTGTGAGCATTGTGTGTGAAGGAACTTTAGATCTTGATGAGGTACTCTCTCTCTCTTTGTATTATTCTTTTGGTGTATGCTTTTTATTCTTTTTAAATGCTTATATGTGCTTCTAATGTCCTAACATGGTAGGATCGATAGGAAAATTTGGGTAATAAGATGGAAATTATATAGTTGGAAATGAATGTTCAAAATTTTTGACAAAACAAAATATGAATTTTATAAGATTTTTTTTTTATAATACAATAGAATTTTAAAACTAAGTAACCTGGTATGGCAAGCTAGAGCTAAGTCAAATCATGATTAGAGAAATGAAGGTAAAATTACGAAACTACATTGATCTTTTTGGGGTTTGAATTGAGCCTTTACAAAGGTTATAATGTATAGAATATAATCCAAGGTAATTGTCTAGGAATTTAGTTCTAATTTATTTCAAGTTTCTAAACTTTGCAATAGGTAATAATCTCTTTAATCCAAGTTAAACCCTTCTAGCCTCTTTGGTTGCATGCCAAGAATAACCTCTCCATCCAATAGACCAGTATTAAACCTTTGATAGGCCAATTCATCCCACACATAGGGTTGACCATTGACATCGTACAATTCATGTTGATGTTTTGTAGCTTCGGGCAGGTATTCTCACATGGCCTTGGTGTCAGGCATGTGAGAATCTTTGTTGACACCCGATTGCACTTTTGTTTCGATGAAAATGCCCTCGGAATGAAGCTGTGGCTTCATGGGCTTGTTGATGGGCTTTGTGGGCTTGTGTTGGGACTTCACACCCACATGGAGCAATTAATTATTCTAATTTGTTGTTGAGCTGTTTAAGGGCTTCTCACACACCCCTTTTGAGTTGTATAAAAGGAGATCAATGTGGGAGGTGAAACATAAGGTCATTGTGACATTGATCTTGGAGAGGAGAGTCTTGGTGATCTTAGTCCAACCACTTGGTGACCTCAGTCTAGCCATGGAGGAGGCTGAAAGAAAGGTTTGGCCAATAAGGAGAGAGGCTGCCGTTGACCCTAGGAGGCTCGACCTGCTAAGAGGAGGCAACCGCAAGTGACTTGGTGGCTCGGCCTAGTAAGGAAAGACTGCCACAGGTCCTTAGGGACAATTCTAAGAAGCTAGAACAGGTCCAGGAGGGTTCGATCTGGATCAAGAAGATAGCCTAGACTTGAGGACATTTCAAGGGTTGCTTGAGGAGTTGTTACAGGTGTGTAACAACAATGGTTGAAGGATGCTACAACAGAGGAAAACGGGGATTGTTGCAACACTAATAGTCATCAGACTTAAGAGTAGTTTGAGGGTTGTTCTGGAGGAATAGGACAACAAGGTTGGTGGGTCAAGACAACAGACTAGGAGCAGTTTTGAGAGCTGATTGAGGGCCGTAACAGGTGTGTTACAACAACTCCTTTTGGGCACATTTTGAGGACTTGGACAGGCCCAAGTATAGGGCTGATTGGTGAGCAAGGAGAGGAGCAGGCTGGGGGCTGGAATGGCTCAACTGCAACTTAGGAAGCTCATCTAAGTATAGTGGATAAGTGTGGAAGGACTCAACCAGACTTGGACACGGAAACTGGGAGGGTTTGGTAAGTGTTCTTGGTATGTTTATTTTATGTAGTAATTGGGCTATTGTCCCTGGTACGGGAGCCCTTTTGTTCCGAGATTAAGAATAAGTTATTATGGGCATTAAATTCTCGTGTACTGTGTATGATCCAATTACTTGTTTATTTTCCGCTGTGCTAAGTTGTTAGGCATCTTAGTGTGTTTATGTTCATAGTTCAATTTGTGTTAATTTGTGTATACTGTTGAGAATCTAGACCAGATCTAAGGTGTGTGTGCACCGAGTCTGGGGCACATCGAAATCTAACTTGGTATCAGAGCTTGAGGATTTGAGAAGGGTAGTTGGATCTGAGTTATCTACATAGGTGCTATCTCTGAGGGGGAGCTACAGTGACTGTTGCGGGTAGCAACAGGTTAGATAGTCTTTGGTTTGAGACATAGAGCAGACCATCTAGATGAGGAGTTGTGGACTATCGCAACTTGGTGGTGTGGCAGGTTGGGAGTTTTGGTGGATTGGTGAAGAGCTCAATTCGCAGCAGTATGTTGTATGGCGGGTTTCCAACCTTGTGGATGGACTTCCGGTGGCTTGTCATAGTGATTTGCGATGGGTGCAACTCAGGTGCTTTGGCACGGGCGAGATAGCTTCGTATGTATGGCAGGTTGATAAGATAAGAGTCTTCATCGGGCTAGAGAGTTTCACATTGTCGAGGTGCGACAGTGTATGATGTATTTGACCCAGGAGGATGGGGACACTTGCAAAGATGAGCTGCAGAGGTCTAGAGCGAACTAGACTAAGTGTCCAACCGCAACTTGGGACTGTTTCAGAGAGATCACACAGGTTTAGTTGCAGCGTGTGCGTAGACACAGAGAGTTTTGTGACCTGGATGATAGACTTGGGCAGAAGTTCATTGGATGGTCTTGACCTAGGTAAGTGGGATGCTTGCCTTGGAGGACTGCATGGTTCTTATACAATGGGAGCCCCCAACATATGCCAAGGGCACGAGATTTTGTTCGAGAGCTTCACAGAGTCTGACTCAGGGATGTACGTGGAGCTTGGTATGAGGACCAAGCATGTAGTGCAGGGATCTTGTACATTGTCGTTTTAGATGGAGTCAAGAGATGTGTTGCAAGTGACAAATGTTCTATGGGTGCCAACAATGTGTTCTCAGCCTTAGCGATTGAGGAGAAGGGCTATGCATCATTGTTTCGGGATGGACAAGTATCTAGCTCATACACAAGAATAGTTTTGGAGTTAGAGAGAGCAACGTGTACTGGCAGAAGGGCCAGCTTATGCGAGCCATGATCAACAGTAGCAGAGTGACAGTGGATAGGGAGCAGGAAGCTCCAGAGGTTGTGCAGACTCAAAGGGAGCCCAACTTCAAAGGGATTTAGCAGATTCAGAGGGAGTTCGACTTTAGAGGGAGTTGGCAGGCTCAGAGGGAGAGTCAACCATTCAGAGGGAGTCAACCTTCAGGTGGGAGAGAGGAGTCTTCCAAGACAGTCAGGAAGGTGTCATGGGTTGAGATGGTCAGGTAGGATGCTCAGAAGCATGGAGCTTCTAGGAGCAGGGTGTCTTCAAGGAAGGGACCATGCCATACAACGAGATTTCCTTCAGTGACAGAGGGAACAACCAATCAGGTGGATTGGAGAGCAACTGTGGTGGCAGATCCAGTGCGGGAGACAAAGCTACATCTAGTATGGGAGACAGAGCCACTTCCAGTGTGGGAGACAGAGTTACTTCCAGGAGATATTGCAGTGGGTGAGAATTCCTCCCTCGCTAAGAGGGCGTGTTGATGTTTTGTAGCTTCGGGCAGGTATTCTCACATGCCTCCTGACTCCATTTGGAATGGCACTATCCTAGATCCCTTTACTGCATGCTTGGTGCCCATACCAAGTTCCACATGCACTTCTGAGTCTGACTCTGTGAAGCTCTCGAACAACTCCCATGTTCCTGTCATATGACATGTGGCCCCACTATCTATTAGCCATGCACCAGCTGATATGGTGCCCAAGGAAGTATGGGAAACAAATAAGAACTCTGTCTATTCAAACTTCTTGGCAAACTCATCTGCTTGAGCCTTTGCCGACACAACTACATTTGGTTGCATCTTGTTTTCGCTCTTCTTCCTCTCCAGACAATGTGAAGCATAGTGTCCCTTCTTATGACAGTGAAAACACTTGACCTTACTTAGGTCCTTCCTTGTGCCAACTTGTGAAGATTTATCTCCACATGTGTTCATCTTGACCTTCCCCTTGCCCTTCCTTGCCTGACTGGCAAGTGCAAGGTTCTCCACGTCACCATCCTCCTGCGAGCCTCCCAGAGCCTCTTGATGAGTCTCCTCTTGGATGCAATCATCCTAGAATTGCCCGAAGTCTAGAAGCTTCTCTCAGGCACATATGGCTTCGATGAATGAAGTCCAAGGCTCGGTGAAACCATTCAAGGCCACCCTCACTAACTCCACATCTGTCACTGCCTCGTCGATTCTCCCCAGCTAATCACGAACCTGAGTGATCCTGGTGAGATAACTAGACACTGAATCAGTCTTGGACATCTTGGTGTTCCTCAGTCGGTCCCTCAATACCATCTTTCGATTCTCATTATTACTATGAAATATATTTGTCAGAGTCGAGAACATCACCTTTTTCTTAGATAGGTGAGGTATAAGATGATCCTTCACCAAATCTAAGATCATCCACATTGCCTTGGCTTCCCTTTCCTCATGCTTGGCCATCTCTGTGTTGATTTTTCATAAGCTAGGTTAAGCATGTAGTTCATTTCAATTTCATCATGTCTTAACCATAAATAAGAGTGTTGCAGCAACCAAGATCACAAGAAGAAACACCATGCACAAGTACACAAGATATATCCTGGGAAACCCTTCTCAACAAGGGAGAAAACCCAGCCAAATCCTTTTCTATATTCTTCAAGAGAAAGACCTTTCACCACCAAGAATGACTTAGCACTCAAGAGGGTGCTTAAGCCCTAGAAACCCTAGCGCCCAAGAGAGGTGCGTCACTTTTCCAAGTAGAAGTGTTTGCTGAAATTTCCAAACTCACAAGGAAGATATGATTCTACAATGGAGAATCATCTCTTATACTAAACTTGACCAATCAACAAAGGCATCTATTGTCTCAATAGGGCCGACCTCTCTAAGTCAAATGTATTATTATTATTATTATTATAATATTTAATATTAATATTAATATTAATTATCTTTTACATTTATTATTAGACATATTAAGGTAGGGCCGACCTGTACCCTTTACATAACAATTAGGGTTATAGGTAGATCTGACTCTTGAACAGTATATAGCAAAGGATCTGATACACCCACTAGTGCTCATCCACTAGGGATGTCATAGATCTGATTCACTGCATTACACAGATGAACCAAATCTTCACACATTCACCTGTGCTCGTCCATTCTACAGATCTGCTTTCCCACTGTCACCGACAGGAGAATCATATGGAGTCATCTTGTCAACTCTGCTGCTCAGAGGAGGCCATCACATCATCTTCATTTCTGTTCACATGACGATGTGCCCAACACTTTTGGGATTTCTCACCTTCACCTTGTGCTCAGCCACAGGCACGTCCTAACTCAACAAATCGCTTTTCCACAGGATAATCATCTGGAGTTCTTCTCACTCACATCATGGAGGAGGTCATCTCTACATTCCTAGCTCTGTCCCAGGCTGGAACCACAAATCCTTTTTTAGGGGCTTTCTCTCAGGTTTGTAAGCTGAGAGAAAGACTTCCATAGCTGCTATGTTCCACATCTCACAGGTTTGTAAGCTGGAGGATGTCTCCCATAGCGGCATTCATCAACACTCTGCAGGATCTATCGGCCTGATCACTGCGGTCTCTGCGTGACTCCACAGTGCTTTTTCCCTCAGGAGAAACATGATCCATGCTTTTCATGAAAGAAAGTTAGAGGCACCCTACAACCGGTCCTCATACTTGAACTCGGCCGTTGCCGTTGCCATCACCAAGATCTGATCTGAAAAACATTGAAAAATGTGCCTAGTCCCTTAGGCACGAAAAACGAAAAAATTTACTAACTGCCCGGGACCCACTGTTTGCTGCCCGCTGCCCGGACCCGTTGACCGCTGCTTGGACCCTTGCCTGAGGCTTCCCAGTGCTGCCCGATGACTTCTCTAGCTGCTCGAGTTCTTTTGGGTTCTGCCCGACAGATTTATGGGTCTGCCAGGACCTTCCTGGGTTGACTTGGGGCTGCCTGGCTGTCACGACCATGCTGGCTCAGTGGCTGTTGGCTCCATGACCCAACTGACAGCTGGTTGTGGCGGCTCGTCTTGCAGCTAGTGGCTGACTTTGGCTAGCCGACAATCGACTCATGGCCGACTGCTTTCTCTTCAGCCCGCACCTGTATGCAACCCCCAATCAACACCTTGCTCCTTCCTTTTGCTGAATGACTTCACACTTAGCCGCATGACCCTCCCTTCTCTGCAAGCAATATTCACTTGCCCGTCGCTAGGCCCTCATGACTCATGACCTCAGCTGTCACTCTTCCCAGCCCATGTGCACTTGCTGTCCTCTCTGCATATGACCACACTGCCTACGGCCTCCGCACTTCAGCAACTCTTGCGACCACTTTTGCTGGCTCGATACCACATTGCGAGCTGCAGCCCAACTGTGATGCCACGTGGCCGTACAGTTTTTGCCTCACGTGGATTGGATCTACTCAACAGTACACTTGACCGTACGACGGTCGCTGTACGTCTGCCATATGATATTTTTTTTTTCTGATTTTTAACCCTCAGCCTGCAGCCCTGCAATAAAAAATAATTTTTCTGCACTGCAAAAATTCTGAGCTTGTGCAACCTGGTCTCCCTCAGAGTTCACGCTCTGATACCATGTTAATTTTCTGAACCTAGCACCGGCAAATAATTCAGAATAAAACTGCTTTATCAAATAGATGCACATCTGGGTTACTTAACCAAATAAATCAGCGGAAGTATAAAACAGAAACCAAACACATTGCACACAAATTTATGGGTAAATAACCCCTGGAAAAACCTCGAAGGGAAAACTAATACTGTGAAATTTATTATTATTAATCTGGTCTCTTGTCTTGGGATAATGGCCCACCTGAGGAATATAAAAACAACAGATAGCCAAGCCCTACAAACCTCAAGATCAGTGCTTCTATCTTGCTGGTTGGCTGCTATCTCCCTTGCTGCCCCTATCCTCGGTCCCTGCTCTCCACACTTGGATGAATGTCCTCCACCCAATCAATGAGAGCTCACTCTCTTGCTCTGTGTGTATCTGTTGTGTCTCATCCTCTCACATAGGGTTCCTTTTATAACCTTGAGTTTACCCCAAGTCCAAAATCCTAGATCTCCTAAAGTGATCAACGATTGAGATCTAATCTCACGTTCACTTTAGATTTAACGGCTAGGACTTAATTTAATTACTAATGCCAAATACTTGGGCATTTAATTAAATTAAACTCACTTTATTACAAAAGTACATTCACTTTATAAATCGCTTATTAAAGTGACTCTTCTAAGGTACTTAGAGTCATTAAGGACGACTTTCACATGCTAGACACAAACCCACGTGGAAGTACCTATTCGATGCTACTAAAACATCAACAAGGGATATACTACTGTTTTCTGCTTTTTATAGGCTTCAGTGAAACAGTCAATGAACACACTGAGGAAGCTATGATAGCAGTGTAAAAATTCCAAGCCTAGATTACTAATGTTCTTATGATCTCAATTAAGCAGGTAAATTGCTGAATTTAATTAATGCAGAAATTAAATTCAGACCATAGCATCAATCACACAATAGCTGGAAATCAAATAGTGGAAGCATAAAACAGTTTCACACATGCACAAGCAATTACTCGTCCAAAATCAGCTTTTCATTCCTTCGAAAAACCAAGCAACTTCACAGTCAACAAAATCACCCTGAACTGAGCAGCACGGCATGCTGTAAGACCTGTATGGCCTGTCCATATGCCTGTCCTTATGCTTGGTGATTTCCCCCAATATCTCCAATTATTCTGATCGTGCACATTTTCCTTTTTTGTCTGTGTAGTAGATGTGTTACCTTCTACTAGCACCATTGCATGCCCTTTGGAGTGGGAGTTTGATATGATTGCTGCCAGCCTGGTCCTCTGTTTGACCTTCCTATTTCACAAACAAAAGCTACTGCTGTTGAAATGCATTTGAAGCACATTGAAAAACTTCCTTGTTATCAACTGTATGAAAAAACGTACCTCTCAATCAAACTCTACTCAACCTCAGTCCACCTGGTGCAGTTACCTACCTTTAGGACTGTGATCTCGAGATCTGTCTCTACATATGTACCTCAGATACATCTTTTGTCTGTTTATTAGCCCTTATTTTCAATTTCACTTCTTTATGTTAAAGAATCCCCTTCCTTTATGTCCAAAATGGACCCTGTAATTGAATACTGCTTTCCAAGCAAGGGGAGCCCATTTACCATAGTCCAGGACTCCAGGGATGAAGGACTACATTGAGATTCCTCTTATTGTTTTTGCCTGCAGATTTACACAGTTCTCTTGGATTTCGCTTGCTTGAAGTTCAAGAACCACTGAGCCATCTTTCTTGAAGATATGCCTTGTAAAATGTTCTGGCTTAAAGGTCCTAGCCCCATGCTTTCTGCTTGCCCTTCCTCCTTTGTTTTCCGGTAGGATTTTTCCTAAAGGAAAACGAGCCTTCTACTGCTTGCAGGAGAGTAACATGCTGTTTTTTCAAGAGCCATAGTTCCTGTTGTTTGAATCAAATTTTATTCCTAAGCCTCCCCTCTTTACACAGTTTGTGCTGGTGAGTTCTGTCCTTAGATGCTTCTTCTCCCAGATAGGTGGAGGTGTTGCAGCTGCTTGTGCATCTCTTTCATAGTCTAACATGCACGGTCTCACTTATTAGGCAGAGAAGTCCCAAGATATATTCCAATGCTAAACTCTTAATGCTAGATTTACACTATTATAAAGTTAGTTGAACCAAACTTATTATTTGGAGGCTCAAGAGGCGGTGTACTTCACCAAAAGCAGTTCGATTCAATTGGCTATGACTTTTGATCACAAATGCTTGTGAAATGGGATAACTGTTTCTTTCAGTTCCAGTAGGTGCAACCCTCCAACCGTTATCAATCGATAGAGGGAGTACTGAGGAAGGAGTAGGGCATTCTTACGGATTGAAGCTTATTTTATGACATAGAAATATGAGTAGGTTGTGTTAGAAAAGTAAGTGTGCTTGTTTCACCATAGACAATATAGCAATATTGTCACCCAACCATAGGCTGAAGCCACCCCGAGCACCTTAACCTTGACAGAGAGAATAATTCCGGAAGCAAACCCTAGAACCAATAGCCAATCAAGGTAGCGTACCTCTCTCCAGAGCTAGCGTACCGAACAGAAGGTCCAAACCATAACCAAGAGAAAGTCCAAGCCGAAACTGAAATTGGCAGTTGCGGCAGCTGCAACTCCTCTCCAAACCTGCGCACTACTGGTCTTATGCAGTTATGAGGGGAAGAGTGACAAATGAGCTCTAGCGCCCTCTATTTATACTGCTCTATCTCACTTGATTGGGTCGACTTCTCTTTCTGGAGGCTAATAACTCAATATTAAATATTCTCTTGAGCCGACTTGTCTTCTAGGGTTATTATCCAACGTTTTAGGGTTTCTCTTGCTTCCCAGAATATTCAATTGATAAATTGCATGTCATATTTTTTAATACTGACTAGTGTAAATTTGTCCTTTGTTTCTTCAAATGATGTTTGAGAATGAGTTTTAGATGCAGATACACCTGAATAACTAGTTAGTTGTAACTATTGTTAGTTCTTGGCATTTGATTGTGAACTTGAACCAAATGTTGCCTTGTTAGTTGAATGGTCGAAGGCCCCAGATCCATCATAACGTTAACTATTTGTAACCTAAGTCACATGACATGAGGACACTGGACGCGGGAGATGGAGATCCCGGAAATACGAGTATCTGATATGGGACATGTCGGCTCCGGAAACAAGACACAGGGTATATATATATATATATATATATATATATATTAGAAAATTACAAATTACGAATACGAAAATGAAATATAGACATAAAGATCCAATTTTTTTAAAAACTAGAACATTTACAAAACACTTAAGCCCCTTCAAATCTCTATTTTACTCTTCACCTGCACAATGAGAGACTGTGAGAGCTCTTTCCCTACAGTTGAAAGTGAGAAAATACCAATGAAAAAATGTATTTTAGAGTCAGACATGTGGGACACATCTAGGGCATGTTTCTGGCGTGTTTGATACATTTTCTGTTTTAGGACACATACCAAACATGTGTCAGACACGTGTCTGTGTCCGATACATGGGATGCAGACACGGGACCCCAGTTGGACGTGTCCTGTTTCTTAGTTTGTAACTTGCTTCTTGTGCCTATGTTCGTGTTGTTTATTCCATTTCCATGTGTGTTAATTTTAGCAATGCTTTCTAAATACTGCTCATGAATTCCAGGCCTGTAATTTATGATCTAAGCATTCCATGCAATTTGGAATGGTAGAAATTTCTCTTGGAGGGTGAAGGTGCACAATTTTGATATCTTTGCATGTGGATTAAAGGGCCTAAGTACAGAAGTTTATCGGAAAGATCTAAAGAATGTTTCTATTGTGTTGTCAAATGCAGATAAATGAGTGGATGGGAAAGTTGGTAAATGAACGGAGTGAAGATATTTATCGCATGAAAGGTGTGTTGTCTGTTGATGGATTTGACGAGAGATATGTTTTCCAGGTGCGTTGTCTAATGGCAATTGGTCTGTTTTTGACATTTGTTCACTACATAAATTGGGAAATCCGTTTTGTAAAACTGATTTTTAAGTTTTAAAACTTTTTCATGGGAATAGTGCAAATTTGGATCTTTATTTTAGGGTACTATAGAAGCAATCTTGAATATGGGATTGTTCTTAGCTTGATAATGAGAGATTATTGACAACTCGAGAATACTGGAAACTGCATGATGTTTGTTTTTGTAAATTCTTAGCCAAGTAAATACTTTTTATCCTTTGCTCGAAATAAACATCTCAATATTCTCTTGAAGTCGAGTATTTCATACCTTCTCTAAGCAGGATGCATGCTTGTTATTTTATTTTACGATAATATGTCTTTTGATAGATTTAGCGTTACTAAGCTTAGGTAAGCTCCTGTTGCGTAAAACCTCATGGTATATAGTGTAGTGATTTGGTGTATCATTTACTATGCTGTCTAGCAGTCAGTTTTTTTCTCTTTTTTCGAGAAAACATCCAAGTATTCTGTTTTCCCATCTTTAAAGAAAATCTTGCTTTTGCCTTATGCCGAAAGTATGGGTAAATAAATTGTTAATCTTTTTCTTGCGGACTTAGAATAACAGCCTTGTAGATGAAAGCTGGATTTTGAATTAAATTTTAATTACAGGCTTTTTAATTCTTCTAAACTGCAAAGTTGGTCATCCGTCCCATGGTCAAAGCAGGGTTTGCTGTCCCTTTAAATTAACATCGATGCTTCTGGCATTCCATCTAGTCAAAGCTGACAGAGCGTTCCTTTTATGTATAGTTATACACTTAAACATATGATTTTTAATATGTTTCTTTTTGTTTTTGCAGGGTGTGCATTCTATCATTGATGGATCTGTTGGTAAACCGTGGGGTAGCGAGAAAAGAACAAATAAAATTGTATTCATAGGGAAAAATTTGGACGAGGCAGCCTTAAGGAAGGGTTTTAGGAGTTGCATATTATGAATATGAAAATTTTGAGTCTTCGGGTTTGTTAGTCATTTGGTACTGTAATTACAGCTGATGTATATATTAGTTAGCAACATGCTGTATACCCTGTCAGTATTGCCAGAATGCTAAATGACAGATATGTACAGTTGTTTACTTCACATTGATTATAAATGAACTTTGTAGACTTTCAGTTCTGGGGGATTCTCCCACTGCTTTACGTGATATTAGATAAACGCCATAGGTGATTGAAATGTGAAAAAGAGCTGCAGGTTATACTAAATAAGAAAGGCGTACAAAATTTCAGAACTCAATGAACATCTGAAAGCACTATTGAAATTTCATAGGCGTTGATATTGTATGTGCTGCAGAAGGCTTACAAACTGAAATTAGCAGCAGTTGCTTAAGGGAAAGGCGTTGATATTGTATGTGCTGCAGAAGGCTTACAAACTGAAATTAGAAGCAGTCGCTTAAGGGAAAGGCTTTGTCCAGTATGTTTTCGGATGTTTGCAGATGGTTTATAGGTTCCAATGAAGAAAGTATTTTTATTTTCCTCAACAAATAGCGTCTGTCAGTTAAACGGCTTAATTTTGAAACAAGACTTGATAGCAATAAGAAAATTATAGCTGGTGGGAGAAACTATGTGATGGAATGAGTTTGAAATCAAAAAAGGAAGTTTGCTAATTGAGTTTCGGCCACTGTTAGATTTTTTTTTTAAATAGAAACTTGAGCTGGATGGAATTGCGGCTCAAACCTAACGTTCTCTTCGTGGCTTGAGAGGTCTACATTGTCTCTGTGCACTGAGGTACTTTAGTGGTGACTCGAGGCATGGTCACAATCGCCGCCTCTACAAGTAGGTGTATCGTAAAAATCTATTAGATAACTGCTGTTGAATAGAGAGCAGGCCCTACCCATATGGACCTGAGACTGTCATACAAGAGAGGCCAAAACAAAGCTGTTTAATAGCATACAGAAAGGGTTGAGTTCGTGAGATTCAGAAGTTTTTTGAAAGCTCTGTGTAGGGAGAGAAAATTGACTTCGATTAAGCAAATACTTATGATTTTCTTCAATGGAACTAAAAGTGAACTCTTGGATTCCTTTCTCTGGAAGTGAACTCTTGGATTCCTTTCTCTGGAAGTGAAACTTTGGATTCGGTTCTGACCAAACTTTGAAACATTTTACAACCTATGAAGATTGTTGGGTGAAGCACAGATGGTTCTTTTTTTCTTCTTTGGCTACACCAGTGAAAGCAAAAGAGAAATCGAGGGGATTCCACTTAGTTTATGCTTGTGTTACATCTGGCCGAGTAGTTTAGAATCTAGATCCTGTTTAAGAAGATGAAAWAAAATGTCGACGCATATTTCCGTCACTATGAATAAACTAAGAATTAATAGGGAAATTACCTGTGAATGATAATCAGTTAGTGATAAGAATGAGAGACAACAATGGCATAGTCAAAGCATTACAGAATGCTTGTTTGTACACGTGTGATTACACTAGTCTGTTGTGGACCTCTCTATGCCTTAACATGTCTAAGAGGCAAAGTTTGCCGTATCTTGTTTGGGATGAGGGTTCTATTTACTTTTCCCGTGGCACCACTGGGGGCAGACAACAGTTTTGGAAGCTTATGTTAGCGGAGCCCATTCAGAAGATCCTGGGGTAGTTGGTTTGGAGATTGACAATCACCTCTGAGCAAGTTTGGAACTCTGAGCAAGTTTGGAATCTACGAGAATGCATATTGAGATTTTTGTTTTGACTTGTTCACCACTTCCATTGGACCTCTCTATCATACATAATTATTGATTATTGTTTTTATTAATATGATCAAATACCAGCTTTTAGTATACAGAAATGAGCAAAGATTAAATAATATTTCATCTTGTTAGGATCTAAGATTATCTTCATCTTTCTATACGTATCTTGTGCTTTAACACATCATAATATATTTACTTACAATTACTAGCAAATGCTACTAGCAAAGATGGGTATTGCTCTTGAACTCTTAAAACCAACCATTTTTTATGAATCGTGAAACATTGAGTGATTCTATTTACTTCTTACCCACAACCCTTCTTTGCTTTGATTTCCAGGTGAGGTGGAGAAAATAACACTCCCTAATTGAAACACTCTCTCTAGCAGGGCTGAGTAAGAAAGGAGGGTAATGATTGGTCATTCTCACTTTTAGGTGAGGGGGGGACATGCACTACACTTATAGAAGCTCTCTCTCTAGCAGGGCTAAAAAAGCAAGCTGGATAACAATTGGATCCTTGACAAGAGTCCAAAATTTAGTCTTTTGTAGAAAGATGCTTTGATTTAAATCTAGGAACAATATTGAAAACTTGAATATCTTTGGGTTGCTAGTGTTGAAATTTTGGTATGCTCGTTTAGCCATAGTCAATGTCACATCATTGTCACCCAACCATAGGCATTCACATATGTCACCCCTGAGCACACTAACCTTTACTTATAATAATTCCGGCAAGCCTATTCCAGAACCAACAGATAAACCCTAGTTGCTAACTGTAGCAACAACTCAAGACAAGTTGAGTGCTCATTCTCCAATGGTAGCGCACAAGAGAGAGAGAGAGAGTCTCCATATCCACAGAATAAGTGCTATACACAACTTTAGCAGCTGCAATTGCACTACTTTCTCAACCTTGCACCATACTTAGCAATAATATCACCAAGAGCTTCACCAGAGAATCACTTGATAGCGCTAGAGAGAGACCAAGACCAAGAGATGACCATAAACCCTTATTCCTCCTTGCAACTGCAATTGCAGCTCTCCATAAGACTTGCGCTCTGACTCGGTATCCAAATGAGTTAAAACGTCCTCTATTTATATTACTCTGTCCAATGACTTTTCTGGCTGCGTCGACTTGACTTTCTAGTTATTATATTTTCTGTTTATCTTTTTCCTGTGGAGGTGACTTGTATTTCTGGAAGATAATATTCGAATATTATTTATTTTGCTACACCGACTTGTCTTTTAGGGTTTCCACACCTTTGTTTAATGGCTCACATGCTTCTTAAATATTCTATTCTAAGTCATAGGTTACACGTGGAGGTTAATACCTTAAAGAGCTACCAAAACATCAACACTCCCTCCTAGCTACAGAGGTATTAACTAATATGTTCTTCATGTAGTGGTCTTAAACACATCCATCCATCTCACATGGCATGGGCAAGACTCAAATGGTCTTGCAGACCAGTCTACAGGTAGCATCACCATAGTCGCACATGCTATCATATGATCAAACAGATCAAGTATCACCATCATAGCCACACATTAGCCATCTAGTTGGCAAACACCTCCAACACTACTGGTTGGCTCTCCAACTAGTAACCTCATATGCTATTGATCAACACTCTTAATTGGGAATCATTTTCGACACTATATGTCGGCATCTAGTTCATACAGAACTAGTAACTCTCCAGCTCACACAAAATCCGACTAAAAAATTTAACACTCCCTCTTAACGAGGAAGGTATTCCTCTTGGCACGATCATCATCACTGCTTCTATGCTTCTGCACACCTCGACCATTGTCTTGTTGAATTTCACGAATCCATACATCATAAGAAGTYCTGCACTTTCACTGGAGTAGTGTACCAACCTTTGTTGGAGTAGCATACCAACAYGCGTTGGGGTAACATACCAGCCCRCGTTGGAGTAACATACCAACTTRCGYTGGGGTAACATACTAGCTTGCGTTGGAGTAGCATACCAACTTTTGCTGGGGTAACATACCAGCGTACGTTGGATTAGCATACCAACTTGCGCTGGGGTAACATACTAGCCTGCGTTGGAGTAGCTTACCAACCTGCGTTGGGGTAGCTTCGACTACTGGGGATCACATCACTTCCTGCTATTGGGGAATACATCAATTCTCACTCATGGAGAAAAACATTTGGACCACTACAAGCTTGTCCCTGACAGAGGATTGGTCAACATATCTACTACTTGTTTGTCAGTAACACTATACTGGAGCAAGCATCTCGTCATAGTTTTCTCTCTTTTGTTGGGAGAATCCTCTAGACAAAAATCAGGCTTTATACATCTCTAGGCTATTTATTTGCAACATGCTTGATCTTGTAGATCAACTTGGAAGTCACCACTGACTTCCCTTCTGGTTTCAGAACGAAGGAAAAGACATATCCAAGTCCATCTGATTGGCTTCCTCCTCGGTCACTGTAGCAAAGTGTACTGAAGGGAGATAATCTTTCCATAAGATATCATATCTCCTTGAAGCCTCTGAAGCTTCGATCTAGCCTGCTCAACCCATGGCATCTATTTGTCAGTTTCGAAAGACGTCTCTCTCTTCCATCTGAATTTGAAAGTCTTCGAGTCTCCATTCTCCCTCTAAGGCTTGACTCCCTCTGAGTCTATATATTCTTTAGAGCCATCCACTTCTAATGATATGGCTCATCAATGTTGCATACTGGAAAGTTTCATGGGACCACGCTGGTCTCTTTTTGGTTACTGCAACGATTGTGGGTAGGTTTTTCTGGCTCTACTAACTCTTCCTGATGATCTAAAGAGTGATCAATTGCACTAGAGGGATTTGTTTGGTCATCTTTGGAGCCTTCTGCTCCTTACAATCAATCTCCATATGAGATACTATGTATCTCGCAAAAGTATCCTTCTTCGACTTCTTCTTTAGTACATGGATGTATATGGTCGTGTATATAACTTCTTATCTGGATAGTTAGTCTGCTCCATGTCTCAAACTACAGACCATCTAATACGTTGTCTCCTGCAATCGTTATTATAACTTTCCTTAGAGTTATCACCTGTGACCTTCCTGGAACAAGGACAACAAAGGGAAAAACAATACACAAGAATAATATTCTTATAATAATAAAAACAAGAACGAGAACAATAATCATAGTAGCTCCTTCTCAGAGCTATTGCTTGTGAACTTCCTGGAACAAGAACCGAAATAAAAATATAATAATAAGAAATAGAAACAACTCTTCTTGTGTTGTGATCAATCATTCCTCCATGGTAACCTGCTCGGAACAAGTAAACAAGAACAAAAAATATATAGCATTTTCATAAGAACATATCTATGTCAACAAGAATAAAAAGACAATCTCATGGTAATCATCATATTATTACCAAGGTGTCCTGCCTGGAAGCAAAACAAGAAGTATCTCCTAGAGATGTAATAGAACCTTTCAAGGATCGCTGTCACAACTAGTAATGTAGCAATTATCAAACTTGATATGTGCAAATTGGAAACTTATTAATTTAATCAATTAAACTTGGAACCTGGAGTCTTATCTTCAAGAACGAGTGTTGTTGATTTTCTTCCAAGTCTCATTCACTCAAGATGACAAGTATTCTCTTCAACCTGTCCCCTGTACTTAATATGCTTTCTTGACAGAACTCTGAGTTAGAGAATATAATGCAAATAAACTCAAAATCTCAACCTTAATGAATCTAATTATTTGACTAGAGTAAACTTATAACTTTATCTTTGAACAAAGGTTACTATAACTTCAATAGATCAAATTACAATTAGATGTTCATAAGATTACAATAATGCCATAACAACTAGAGGCATATGAAAACAATCAAACCTGGAGTGCGTTGTTCCTCTAAATGTGATGGGTCTGAGATCCCTATGGATCTACGATTGTAAGAGATCCATTCTCCTGCAATCACACTCAAAATAGTGATACAATTTAAATATATATAAGTACATACCTTCGGCAACATTGATAGGTAGTGGACGATCCGACAACAACGACAAGCAATGACAAACCTTAAAACTTCAAAGGTGCTCCAACTTGTAATCTAAAGGTCGCTGGAGATGTGCTAGGTGTAAAGCACACTAGGACAACCAAAAATTAGTCCTAACACTTCACAAAATCTTTCACTGTAACTGGCACTACAACTGCAACTGACACTGGAGACCTAGGGTTTTATGAGGAAACCTTAATTTTTCAACTTAAGAAATTCGATCCGGGGAAGAGATGTGACAATGTGACCTACTTAGGCGACCTTCTTAGTGAGTTCAATAATTTCTCAACAAGCTTGACAATGGGGGAAACTGAGGATCTTCCTTCCATCGGTTAGACTGTTACAAAGGAAACCAACTTTGATACTATGTTGAAATTTTGGTATGCTCGTTTAACCATAGACATTGTCACATCATTGTCACCCAACCATAGGTATTCACATATTCCACCCCTGTGCACACTAACCTTTACTTAGAATAATTTTGGCAAGCCTACTCCAGAACCAATAGATAAACCCTAGCTGTTAATTGCAACAACTACTCAAGACAAGTAGAGCACTCCTTCTCTAATGGTAGCACACAAGAGAGTCTCGATATTCACAAAATAAGTGCCATACACAACTGCAAAAACTGCAGCTGCACTTGATAGTGCTAGAGAGATACCAATACCAAGAGATGACCATATGCTCTTATTCCTCCTTACAGTTGCAGTTGCAACTGCAAGTGAAACTCTCCACAAGACTTGCGCTTTGACTGGGCATCCAAATGAGCTAAAATGTCCTCTATTTATATTCATCTGACTTGTGTTGCACTTGCAGCTGCAACTGTAGCTCTCCACAAGACTTGTGCTCTGACTGGGTATCCAAATTAGCTAAAACGTCCTCTATTTATATTAATTTGTCCAATGACTTTTCTCGCTGGGCCGACCTGACTTTCTGGTAATTATATTTTCTGTTTATCTTTTTCCTATGGAGCCGACTTGTATTTCTGGAAGATAATATTCTAATATTATTTATTTTTCTAGGTCGAATTGTCTTCCAGGGTTTCCACACATTTGTTTAATGGTTCATTTGCTTCTGGAATATTCTATTCTAAGTCATAGGTTACATGTGGAGGTTAATACCTCCCACAGTTACCAAAACATAAATAGCTAGGAGAAAGACATTCTTCTTTATATAATTTTGACAATTCAGGAGTATATCCTTATTTTGTGTTGCTCCAAAACGATTGCCTAAGAAAGGTTTATCTTTGATTTTCCCTGTTGAAAAATTGCAACCACTAATGAATTTCGTTGATGAACACTTGTTGCAAATATAGCACCCTATTGATTAGTTGACAATTAGATTTGTTCCATTGGTGAATGGCTAATTGAATCCATAAGATACCTTACTACAAGGTAAATACTTTTTAGTGGAGGTTATAGCAGAGGTTGTAGTGGAGGTTTCTAGTGTTACAAAATTGACAAAAGTTGTCAAGAAAACTTTCGCTACAACATTTGTTTTTGATAGCAGATGTTTTTGCGGATACTATAATGAAACTTTATTATAACTAAAAAAATATGGGCGACCATAGGTGTTAGAGGATGTTTACAAATCAGTGCGTTTGTATGAGGAACAAGCACCGATGCATACATACACGTACCGCACAGGTGCTGTACACTTAAAGTCAAGCACCAGGGCAGTAAAATATGCAAGCACTGAGGCATTTGTCTTATAAGCACCAAGGATTTAGCAATAAAACACACTGGGAGAGTTAAAAGTAATTAAGGATCGGGGATTTCTGCTTAGAACGCACCAGTGCATTAATAATAAGAAGGAACCGATGCTATATAAAATAATATGCACCGGTGTGTTACCTGAAAACGCCCCCAGTGCATTAAAAATAGAAAGCACCGATTCTTTTTAGTAACAAACAAATGCCGAAGCTTATCATCAACACAATAGCACCGATGTGTATTAATAACAAAAACACACCGATGCTTATCAATAACACAATAACACCGGTGCGTATTAATAACAGAAACACACTGGTGCTTATTAATAATCCTAAAGCACCGGTTCTTATTAATAACACAAAAACACCAGTTCTTATTAATAACACAAAAGCACTGGTGCTTCGTATAAGCTTAACGCATCGAAGACCAATTTTTTAATATAATTTTGTGGTATTAAGTAAATATTGAAACCAATGCTATTTGATTACAAAAAAACAATGGTGCACATTTGATATGAAACACACCAGTGAGTTTTAATATTAAATGCGCATATGAGATTAATAATTAAGATACACCGAGAAACATCCACCTGTGATAGTTCTATTATTGTTATTTTTTAATTCCATAATTTTTTAATTTTTTTACATATATCTTATATTTTGATTAGTGAATTTAGATAATGATGTTTGGATTAATTTGTTATATCATGAGATTTTGTATCTATTCATTATACTATTTAGTCATCCATATATTTAATCAAAGATGTAACATTTCACAACGACATTGGACAACACAATAGAATAAATTAAAACATATTTTATTATATGAATAAGAGGGTCTTTGTCATACAAAATGAGACACTTATCGATAATCCCTTATCTTTCAATTGGGACACTATGACCATTACATTAAACAAAAATGTTTGATTTTCACAAAGAATTATTTCAAAAAAATACAATTGCAGTTTGCATTGATATCCAAATATATTGGTCATCATTTTTCACTGGAACTGTTGTTAGTGCTCGAGCTACTTCCATGCCTTGGGTTATTTTGTCGAATGTTTGGTTGATTGCCTCAATTGTTTTGTTTTTTTTCAAGTTCCATTTACAAACATACAAATAAGTTGTAATGAGTTTATCTACATTGGTGAGAATAATGAAAATTGAAATAAATAATATATATGAATGTAAATTGAAAAACGATGTACTTGCAAAGAAAGAATTGACTCATGAATCACACATATGTTCAAAATCAAATCTCATACCTTCTTTCAACAATTATTCTATTGACTAAGTTCCATACTTTGTTTTCTGTAAGTTTTATATCCCATAATAAATCATATATTTAATATAAACTATTATTTTTGTTTCATTAATTATAAAATGATAGAAGTAAAACAACACAGATTATACTTACAAATTCCACAATTAATTTTTGATATGCCAACATATACTCACAACCCTTAATTAACCCAATGGCAATCAATTTTTCCGAAGACTCTTCTTTGTATGTTTGCACCTGTTTGACAACATTCAAGGATGACTGTTGTAAAAAAACTTAAAATATACAAAGAAAACCTTAAGTTTTTATAAGGAAATAACAATTACTCACAAAATTTTCTATCAACCATTTTTTTCCTTGTCGTCTAGTTTTTTGTGCAGAATGAGTTCCATCTTCTTTTCTTTTCTGTAAGAGAATAAATTTGAAAATTAATATTTAATACTAAATTAATTATTTGTAATTAATAGAAAAATTCAATGATTACATACATTCGAAGCACGTTGTTGTTGAGATAGCTCCTGCGATGCAATTATGTCCATTTATTTGACCATCTTATTGTACATTTTTTTTGACATTTCGACTGACATATTTCAAATATCAGTTCGTTGGTCCTCTATGATTTTCATAATACTCTTGAAAAAATAACATGACAATAAAGTATTTTTATATTGATATATGAAAACTGAATATCGCAAAATTGATATATATATATATATTTTAAAAAAGTGTTTTTAGAAATATTACTTTTCGAATGATTCTTTTTTGTTGTTGTATGTTTTTTCTATTGCAAGTCTGATTTGTCTCATTGACCACTGCTCTGGAAATGCTTCCTATAGTTTAGATATAATCTGGTTCTTGGAATCATCAAATTGATTTCTATATTGTAAGTGGAAAGTACATTTATACGTTTGTTCCACTATATCCCTCATAGTTCTATAAAAGTCTTTTCCTCTTTAATTAATCTACGACACCTCTCCAGATGAGCTAATGACCAATTCATCATTATTTACATCTTCTATATTAATTAATTTTATTTTGTTAGAATGACATTCTGTTTCCCTCGTTGTTAGTGTTGGTAGAACATTAAACATATGTTAATTAATAGATTGTTTGAAACATTTCATCTAATATTCCTAAGTATATTATTAATGAAAATTAAAAAAAAAATCATATTGAACAGTGTTTTTTCATACACCTGATTCATCCCTCTGCAATTTTTCCATCAAGCTTTTACGCTCTTCTGCACTTAGATAAAAAATAATCTTATTAAGATTCTACATTTTGTGGTCCTGCATGACACACTAACCAATACATATTAATTAAACTTACATATAGTTCAACAATACTAATTTTGTATATAATTTATAGAGAGCCTGCCTTTTTTGTTTTTCCGGGTGTGTCATCATTCTGTCGACCAAAAATTTTCTTATTTAAACTCTTCTCATTCATATTTTTATCAATATACAACCTGTACCATTCAATACATAAATTATTAAATATATTTTATAAATAAATGACATAATTTTCAGCGAAAAAACAATCGTTGTAACCGATGCTCTTTTTAAATACAAAACATTGGTGGATTAATTACAAAAAATGAACTAGTGCGTTCCATACAACAAAACACACCGGTGCGTTTCATACAACAAAACATACCAAATAGTTTAATTTCTTCTTTAAAAAATTGTGAATTATAACAGTGAGATATATATAGAAGACATCACAACGACTACAGTAGAAAACAAAAACATAACAAAAAAAAATAAACATTCATWAAAAAAATAGAAAAATTACACACCGATGAGAAGAAAAATTAAAAAAACTATGTGACAACATTTTCTGTGTTGTTTAGATGAGAAAACATTCACGATAAGTTTTTATGCACCATATTTTWWWWTTTTTWWTTTTTTTGGCTTTATCGGCGCCCCTTCAACATAAACGTAATGCATTGATGCGTTTATGTCAAAATGATGTATCRGAAAATTGGAAAACGTTTTTWAAAAAAACGTCAAATTAGAAACCGTTAAAAAAAAAAAAAGAGTCAGAGGGCTGACTACGTTTGAGATCCGATGCAATAAGTGGTCCCTTTGTATCATATGAAAAACACTTATATATATAAAAACAAATCCAGTAGATCTAAAATGCCTAAAACAAAAAACCCTAATTCTGAAGTGATAGAGGGAGTTAAACCCTAGGGTGAAATTTTGCATTCACATAAGCAAAACAAAACAAGGGTTTAAGGTAATTATTATTATTATTATTATTATTATTTTTGAATTTTAATTAAAATCCAAATAGGAATACAATTTCTAAATAATTATATTATCAAAATCAACAGTAAAATTTAAAATTTTTACTATGTAGGGTTTTGAGTGAATCACCATACCCTTAAAATTTAATATTTTTGCTATTCCAAAGTATTATTTTGCTCCACAGTGCTTCCCGGTATGTCTCTATTCCAAATCTGTCTCTTTTAAGTTTTGGAAAAATAATGAAAATATTGAATACCTTCTTAATATTAAAAAAACTTTATGAAAATGGTTTAGAGTGAATCACCATACCCTTCAAATTCTCATATTATGAATAAAACTATGGTTCCAAAGTATTCTGTTCCTCTACAATGTTCCTCTGTATATCTCTCTTGCAAGTTTCTTCCGTGCAAAATTTTGTAAAATAATGAAATAGTGAATAATTTTATAGTATTTAAAGGACTTTATGAAATTTGATTCTCGCTCTTTTGTTAATTGTTTAAAAAATTTGAGTTTTTTTTGAAACTTTTTCGGTACGACGATGTGTTTATATAAGACACATTGGTGCGTCCATATTACATTACACACAAGTGTGTCCATATTATATGATGCACCGATAACATATACATTTTTTTTATTAACAAAATCTCGAAACACAATGTGGTTAATTTTTCAACGCACCGGGATGCTTTTAAAGTTATTTGAACTTTTATTTACACATAAAATAGTATATTCATATCAAATTATCTTTTAGGATGAATTCACATGACTTACAATACTTCAGTATAAATTTTACGTTTTATGTCACATTATTTTTAAAAAATGCTTTCAAAACTATATTCAAACTCAGATTGTGGTATGGTCCTCGAAATTTATTTTAGATATATACAGAAAAAATTATTGCTAATTTTGCTGAAATGTAGAGATAACCTTATTATATGATCAAATGGATAATTCTTCAAATTTCAGCCCATTCCATATTGCTCAAAGTCCATCGCAGAGTTCTCCCTTTCCATCTCTAGTAAGTTTAACTTATTTTATTTATGTTTCGATTTTTTCATTGAATTTTTTTTTATCCATGTCAATCTTAATAAGAATGTATCCAAATTTGCAGGATCCTGATTCAAAATCGAGTTCAAATGCAGAAAATATTCCAGTATCGGTTCAAAAACGTCGGAAGGTCTTATCAGGAGCAACATATCGGAAGCAATTGGTATATAAAAGTGGACAATCACTTTACCCTTCCAATTGTGACATTCCATCTTCCAACCGCAACCCTGGGTCAGCAATGGTAATAATTGTTTGGTATAATGTAGTTTGAACAAACAAATTATTGCATTGTGCTTACTAATATCATCGATGTGCTAATGTTCAATATTTTTGAAATTATGATTCTTCTGATGATGAAATACCTACCTACCATCTTCCGTTGCACTTCACAACAATGTCAACCCGAGAGAACGCTACAATGAGAGCACAATTCAAAGAGGAAGCGTAGCAAGAATGGTTGAATCAACTGTCATACCATTGGCTTAGGTTGATGGACAATTGGTATGGATTGTTGGTTGTCATTTATATCAACCATTGGAGAGTGATATTGTATATTGATGTCAACCCTTAGTGATTGATGTCAACCCTTGGAGAAAGTCTGGTAGCGAATTCTGGTAGCACAAAGGTTTGGGTAATGGACCCAATGTTGTTTCATGTATAATGGTATGAGTTTTAATATATTTGAAGGTAAGACTATTCTAGATGGATATTACATGTCATTCCATTTCCAGTGGTATGTGGAATGTCACATAACTCTTCACGGTTATAGAGTTATGGCCATGAGAAGTTGGAGAACCCAGGTTTGGGTAATGGACCCAAGTTTGTTTGATGGATAATGATATGAGTTTCGATATATTTGCAGGCAAGAATATTCTAGATGGATATTACATGTCATTCCATTTCTAGTGGTATGTTGAATGTCACATAACTCCTCACGGTTAGAGAGTTATGGCCATGTGAAGTTAGAGAACCCTCATGAGTCATTTAGAAGCTCCAAGAGGTCAAAGTAGTCAAAGTGGTTTAAGAGATTTTAGAAGGTAAATAATAAAGTGAA
>ML782776.1:425283-453732 GCA_009831015.1 Picea engelmannii
GAGTAGATATGATTTGGTTGAAAATATTGATGAGACAGGTTGTTTGGACATATTGTTGTGATAGGTTGTTTGGACATATTGTTGTGACATGTTATTTGTATAGGTTTGGTGCATGGTTGATGCACTTGTTCATCGTACAGGTTGGTGCATGGTTGATGCACTTGATTATGGTACATGTTGATTACAAGTTGTTTGGTATAGGTTGGTGCATGGTTGATGCACTTGTTTATGGTATAGGTTGATTACATGTTGAGGTACAGGTTGATGCATGGTTCATGTTTATAGCATTATATCTCACATTGATAGTGTGACAGTGGTTCCATCAATCTAATCATACATCAGGGAGGTTGGATGGGGAAATGACAAGCGGTTGTAGCCACCTGTTGTAGTCGAAGAATATAGGGGGTTGTGGCCTCCTTTTGGTTGTAGCCAGAGAATTGGGGAGTTGGAGCTTCCATCAAGTTGTAGCCTCCTTCCAGTTGCAGTTGGAAAACAAAGAAGTTGGTGCTTCCAATGAATGTAATTCTTAAAGACATATAAGAAAAAAACATTTCGTGGTTTTCTTCCTCTTTGGATTTCCACGTAAAAACACTAGTGTACTGTGTATGTGTATGATTGCTCATTTTTTATTTACTCTACAACTATTGGATGATAATGCTACATTGATATAACACTTGCGTATTGTGGTTAAAAATGATTGAATTTCTCTATTATTGATTCACCCCGCCTCTCAGTAATCCAACATCAACGACCTATTCAATTCCCACAATGTCCAGATTCACCAATTAGGAATGACTAAAACAATAGTTGTTTTTCAGAAGTTGGCAATTAAGACAATAAAAAAGAGGTTGGTATGGATGATTACTTACGAGATACAACTGCCATGGAGATAATGTTGTTAGACGCATTCCAAAACGTTGATCTAGGGGATGATGTTCATATCAGTGATACCATTTTCAAAATCCTGAAATCTTCCATTGCACCTCACAACAATGTCAACCCGAGAGAAGGCTACAATGAGAGCACAATTTAGAGAGGAAGCGTACCAAGAATGGTTAAATCAACCACCTATTCAATTCCCACTACATCCAGATTCACCAATTATGAATGACTACAACAATAGTAGTTCTTCAGAAGTTGGCCTTTGAGACAATCAAAAAGAGGTTGGTATGGATGATTACTTACGGGATACAATTTACATGGAGACAATGTTGTTAGACACATTCCAGAACGATGAGCTAGGGGATGATGATCATATCAGTGATACCATTTTCGAAATCCTGAAATCTGCTTCCACCACCCCTCTCTTTGGACCTAGTGCTCGGTCAAAGTCTACCGAGCTTGGGAAAACAATGTTACTGTACAACGTGAAAGAAACGTTTGGCATGTCAAACACATATTTCTTGGCAATATTGAGGTAATTGACCAACAAGTGCCTTATATTAATTTTGAGAAATATTGTCACACATCAACATTAGAAATGGTTTCTTTTATAAACGTTAAATGACCTTGTACATTTCTATTTCCCACTAACTGCAAGATATTGAAAGATAAAGTTGTTCCTAGTGATAATGTTTTTACCGGTAGCTGTGAAGAGACAAAATAATTGTTGAAAATGTTGGGTGTTGACCATATATCATATCATGCATGTCTGAATGATTGTACTCTATATAGAGGAGAATATGCAGACAAAGAGATATGTTCAAAATGTGGGCATGAATGGTACCATAAATTAAATAAAAATGGTAAATCACATGGCCCTCATAAGATATTGAGACACATGCCTATAATCCCAAGGATTCAAAGGCTTTTTCGTTGCAAAGAATTAACTATCTTGCAGGGATGACATTCCTTGAATAGAAGTGAGTCGAGAGTTATGCGAATCCCAACAGATTCAATAGCCATGAAGCATATAGAGGATACATGGCCAGAAAAATTCAAGGATGAAGTACGAAGTGTACGACTCATAATAGCAATGAAGTACATGAAATTTTCCATTGGGATGAAAATGATATCTATCTTTTATGAGCTCCCATATTAGGAGCATCTTAGGATTTACCACTTACTAGATCCCATGCATATATTTAAACATGTTTCATCTTCTTAATGGTGGCACATATCATTAAAATAAAGTGACACATTGGTTGTAAGGAGAGATCTTATTTCTTCAAACACTAAAACAAAACATTGGCCAAGACAAGAAAGTAGAGGAGATGCTGATCCCTCTTGGTCTTTCAAAGAAGGTGATGTCCCATGGATTTTGAAGAAAGAAGATATTTTTATGGAAAATTAAGTCATATAGGGTGTGAAGGTGCCTTCTTTTTATGGGTCTTCCCTATGACGTTGCTTCACTGTGCGTCAAAACCATTTGTCGGGGTTGAAATAACATGACCATTTGAACCTTCTAAAGGTACGACGTATGTCAAAAATATGATTTTATTATTTTTAATTTTTATTTTTATACCATGTGATAAAACATAATTAATTTTGCATGTGTTTACTTTGTAGTGTCATTATCCTTTGCTCATGCGTGGGTGTGTGAATCATGAATTCCCCCATGACCTAAGGCATTCCATATCTAAATTATCTGCATTTGTATGTTGGATCACATCAAAGGAGATTCATATGGCTATCATTCCATGATGGCGTCAAGAGATAATTGAGATTGTTTGTATGTTTGAGAAGGAACTACTGCTGAGTTTCATGGACTTGCAGGTTCATCTTCTAATTCACCTAGTAGACGGGGTTGAATTAGTCAGGGCAGTCTCCCATTGTTGGATGTTTTTTTAGAGAGGTACATGAAGATATTGAAATGATTTGTTCATAAAAGGGAATAACCCGAGGGGTCTATGACAGAGGGGTACATCAAACAAATCAACAACACACCAGGTGTAGTGATTTGGGATGACGAAAGGGATGAAGACAAAAGAGAAGGGGAGCTTCTCTAAACGAATGGAAAATAACGTTTGATAAAAAGTAAGTGACTTATCGTTTGCCAAATTTCTACATTGTAACTATTCACACTGAACTTCATAATGTGTATTTTCATGATCTCACATGTACTATATGTTGGTTTGATTTCATGAATACATCAACGAATTCAGAAATTGATGACATCGATAAATTCATTCTTTACAATTCAGAGGCAACATAGTCGTGGGTCGCATTGTATGAACAAAAGAGGAGGATATGAGAAAGTAACATGAAATAATTCATATGGTTGAATGGTAGAAGAACGCCTTATCCTGATCATTTAAAAAAAAATGCCAATGATATGCCCCAACAGTTGGGTTGCTGACCAAGTCAAAGAGAAATATGGTGCATCCGTTCGTTACCCGCGTGAAGAATAGGATGCACTAAACATATGGATTGGTAGCAGTAACTCGGTATTAATATCTGTGTACATTATTTTTAACTTCGTAATGCACATTTGAATTGCAAGTACATCTATAATATTTTATATTTTAATGGCCAGGTTATTAGACACATATTGAAACCGTGATTTGTTCACTTTTTTATAGGTGCATTTGTTCCCATATATGTGGGCACATGGACATCATTTTCACATAGAGGATGCTGATGATGGATACATGACACAAGAATGTGGAGTGGAAGTCGAGTTCGACCAATCTAGTCGTGCTAGCCACCACGATCAAAACAACATACATGGGAAGTCAGGTTACGTCGGAAAGATACAAGAGATCATTCAAGTGGATTTCTCCTCTTTCCAATGTGTTATTTTTAGGTGCAAGTGGCGGGACCCTTTTGATTAGAATAATGTAGAGGAAAATCATGATAGTGGGATGATGTGTATCAACTCTAAAAAGACTCGGGATGAAGCTAAGGAGCCTTATGTTTTCCCAAAACATTGCAATCAAGTGTTTGTTTACTTAGATGTGTTGGATAGAGATTGGTGGTTTGTATTAAGACACGACCCTAGATCAAAATATATTTTTGAGAACAACAGTGTTATCATGCCAAGCGAGGCAGATAATCAGAACGATGACAACGAAGAGTGATATATTTTACATGTTTTATTATTTAATTATTTATTTTTATATTTTCAAATCTATAGTGGATTTAATAATTTGATTATTAAATTTATAATGTTTTTAGTATTTAATATTTCATATGAAATATTATTAATTTTTTGATTGGATGATATAATTAAATGTTATGTGTAAATGATATAAATATTTTTCCATTGTAAATCTAGATGATATTTGCACTTTTAGTATTTTAATTTTAACTTTGACTTAAAAAAACAATATATTATTGTATTGTAAATATCAAATATTTAATATCATAATTTTAAAATATGTTTTTGGTACTCACCATTTCATATCATTACCATATCTTATTATATTGTATTAGTTTTTAATTTTGAGTTTATACATATTACTTAGGGGAATATTCAAATCTAAAATGAGCCTCCTAAGTAAGTTTTTCAAAAAAACATCATTGTCTTTAAATAACTAATGGATGTGTCATTTACATAAAAATCAGTCCTTAAATAACTAATGGATGTGTTCTTTACATAAAAATCATTGTCCTTAAATAACTAATGCGTGTCCCTCTCTAAACCCATATAATAATACATACTTAAGATATCACATACAAATCAAATACATAATACATTATATTATTATGTAATGTATCAATTATAATATAATAAATATAATATATTATGTTATATATTAATTTTATATTATAAATATTATAATGTAATATATAATAAATAAATAAATATAATATAATATAAATAATATAATATATTAATTATAACATAATAAAATATAATATATTAAGTTATATATTACATATAATATATAATAATAAAAAATATATAATTAAAAATTGAATTAAACATGTAAATTATAATAATTTTTTATTCCTTATCCCTTATCTTTATCTTTTTTTGATTTCTAGGTAAGAAATTTTAAGATTTTTAATAGCTAATTGAATATAAATTTTTAGCTAATTGAATATAAATTTTACCACTCCTAATAGCTAATTCAATTCTTAATACCGATTACAATAAAAATTAACAACATGTAACATAGGATATCAAAAAATGAAATAAAACTTAATTATATGTAATTAACCCACTTAAGAAAATTATTTAAAGAGAATAATTCATTCAAATTAAAATATTTTATATTCTAAATATTTTTTTTGTTTTTTACATGTTTCTTGGTTAAGTTTGACATTTACGCATCCTTATAGTATAGCAAAAAACTTTTGAGTTAGAGATTTTGAGACTTATATTAATTATGAGAATATAAAAAAATATGACCAAATTACAATTAAGAGGAAGTTAAAATATCACAAAGATTTTATAAATGCTAATTGAGCTTATCATTACTATTTTTGATTATTCATTATGAACTTAAACAATATTCTCTATAATACGTCTTTTGATAGATTTAGCGTTACTAAGCTTAGGTAAACTCCTGTTGCGTAAAACCTCTTGGTATATAGTGTAGTGATTTGGTGTATCATTTACTATGCTTTCCAACAATCAGTTTTTTTCTCTCTTTTTGGAGAAAACATCCAAGTATTCCGTTTTCCCATTTTTAAAGAAAATCTTGCTTTTGCCTTATGCCGAAAGTATGGGTAAATAAATTGTTAATTGTAACTGCCTTCAAGATATGTGCACTAGATGAGTGAGTGAGTGCGAGTGTAAATGAGACACCAACCTCAAATATAAATACAACTGTGAGATGACACTAGGGTTGTGTCTCTTCACTTGGTTGAGTCGACTTCTCCTAGAAGTGGTTTAAACCACTTTATAATTACTAGCGACCGACTTTACAAATACCACTATACAATTACAGTTTGACCAATCCACAAAAGGGGATTTGATATTATACAAGACCTGACTTGATCAATCCGCAAAAGGGGATTTGATATATAAAATAATAACTCAAATATAATTAGAATATTCTTCGAAGTTACAATATTTCAACACCCTAGTTATCAAAGAGAAGAAAATCCACTTTCTGAAGGTCAAACACATATCTTTCCCCTTGTTAATTTTCTTAGTTGGAGCAATGATGCCCCCCTGCTATGGCTCAGGGAGCGTCACTCTTAGGGCGATGTCTCTTGCTAGACCAGCAGGGAGCGTCATTGACGCCTCCTGCCAATATCATTAGGAGCATCAACCATGTTAGGGTGGTTTTAACCAATCCTACCTTATTCTATGGGTTGAATCCGAGATACTTCTAATGGTTATGATTGAGGGATGATTCATAGGCTTGAGTCTCTCCTTTTTTGGTAATCAATCCTAACTTATGGAGTAAATATCTCAACCTTCCCTTGATATTCTAAGTTGGTTAAACCTCCCAAAAACTCTATATAAAAAAGGTCTCTCAAGGGTGAAAGGGATGAGAAATAATTAAGGTCTGAAGCATGCCAATTTTTTGTTTCATTTGTCAGCATATAGTAAGGGGCTGGATAGGAGGAGAATTGGAGGAGGCTTGCAACACATCATGTTTGTAAGTTCCATTGTTTCTCATATTAAGAAACTTGGCCTATTTCCTTATTTCTATCTCATTTCAAGTTTATGTATGAATGATTTGTGGCCTAGTTATGATAACTTTTATCTAACTTGTTACAAGCAATAGAAGAAGATGATAGTTCTATTTCTTTGCAGGTAGACTACGTTTGGAGCTGGACTGGATCCAACACCGGAATGATAAACAGAAACGAGGATAACCGACACAAAAATGTGTCTCATTCTCTTCCTCATCCTCTCTTATTTCATGCATAAATAGATGGAAATCAGGAATGCTAGTGTCCATTTGTTCTAGCTAGCTTAGTTGAAGAAAACCCAACTAAGGGGTGCTCAACCTGTCCATAGGGTGATATTTCTCACAAAATTTTTTGGTGACTCCACTGGGGCTCGAAACCAGAATAAGGCACGATTATATTATCATTCCAGTTGATTATTTTACTAAATGGGATGAGGCTATTCCTACATTCCTTAACGACGACAAAAGTACTACTCTATTCATATTTAACAACATTGTTGCTAGATTAAGAGTCCCACAAGATATCGTAGCTGATCACGAATCCCATTTTAGAAATCAAATGATGGATGAGATGAGTGACAAATTGGGTTTTCATCATGAAAACTAATCCTCGTGTTATCCACAATCTAATGGATAAGTAGAAGCTATCAATAAAGTCTTGAAAACCATGCTTCAACGCATGGTGGGGGTGAACAAAACCAATTTAAATTTACAACTTCTCTCAACAGTCTGGGCTTACTGGAATTTCGTTAAAACCTTCAATGGATTCACACCCTTCCAGTTGGTTTATAGTTTAGAAGTGGTGTTGCCAATTGAATGCAAAATTCCATCTTGGAAGCTAGTCGTAGAACTTCTTTCGAACACTTATGCTGAGGAAGAACAATTTTTATACTTGGCGCAACTTGACGAGACTCGTTGTGACGTTTCTCTCGTTAACGAGACATACCAGAAAAACATAAAAATTAAATACGATAAGTCTGTTTGACCTCACACCTTTGTAGAAGGGGACTTAGTCCTGGTTTACGAGCAAGACCGCGATAAACTAGGTGTTGGCAATGTACAATTTTTGTAAAAAATTCATAAATGTGTCCGATGCGGTTTTGAAAGGATATTAGGTCTTTGGGTGAGGTATTTTGGTGTTTGGTAAATGAAGTTGGCTTGTGAGGTATTTTGGTGTTTGGTAAATGAAGTTGGCTTGTGAGACCAAATTAGTCTCGAGTTCATATCAGTTGGGCAAATAAAAAATAATTTGGCTATGGGCAAATAAAAAATAACTTGGCTTCTTTAGCCAAATTATTTGTTGACCCTAAAGACAAAATAGGCCCTCAACCTTTTTGGTGGGTCTTTTATCAATTCTATCAAAATATTTGTTGACCCTAAAGACAAAATAGGCCCTCAACCTTTTTGGTGGGTCTTTTATCAATTCTATCAAAATATTTGTTGGCCCTAAAGGCTAATTTTCACTTCACAAGACAAGCGCACCTTCCACACTTGGGTTAGCACATGCATCGCAAGACACAAATCAAAGCTAGCGCACAAGCGCCAATACACCAGTGGTCTACGTGCACTACACGTCAATACACGTCAAAACAAGCTGTATACGTTAGTGAATATAAACACCGTTATACTGTTTTCATCCGACAAATGTGGGATATCTCCCATAGAATCAAAATTCGAGTCAAAGCTAAAGCCACATGTCAAATGAACTTCAACGATATTCGCCTAAGTGGCAGATTCATGGAAGATTGTGCAGGCATTGTTATGTTTCTAATTTCAGAATTTGGTATTGGAAATGTTCGCGCAGATGTCAAGCGCCAACATCATGGAAGTAAGGATTCACCTTTGTTTCGATAAATAAGGGGTGCCAAGCCTGTTTAAACACCCATTCAAAACCAAACCTGTCAAGTGGATCGAGCAACAAGAGGCAGCGTTGATACCATTGCACATGCACTACGAGAAAGAACGTCGAGAACGCCAAAGTTCATCTTCTCTCAGAACGCATACACTTTACCTACAGTGTGATCACTGCCAAAAGAAATCAGTGACAGAGTTCGTTCAGATATCAACTATAACGTCAAGGAATTAAACTTTGTTGAAATTTTAATCAATGGATTGTCAGCGCCCGAAAAGAAGAAAGGAGAAACGCTCATGTAAACAAGTCTGGAATGTGAAGCTTCCAGGTGTCAATAAAATTGATGAAAGTGTCACAAAGCAGTCCATTAAATGTTAAACAACCACGCTCTAGATACTATGGCAAACATTGACATAAGTGTTATCATCGCCAGAAGAATGGTTTGTTTGCCACAACTAGGTGTGATCCAAGCGTCGAGATGGTTTCCTGGGTGTCGAGAATCAATATTTGAATATTTGGAAACTAGTGAACAAATCATATTTCCATATGGTAGAAGATCAATAAATTGCAGATTTCCAGGCATGATACCCGTCAAAAGAAGGCCAAATCCAACAGTATCAGGGCATCCAAATCAACAAGACGAGTTGTTAATAGCAGATTTACAGGAAGAAGTTTGTTATCATTCAAAATTTTTGGGCTTGAAACAAAACCACATTTTTAGACATCAGTTGAGCATATTGTTAGGAAACAGAGGGAACTTGGCAGCCAGGTGGCAGAGTATCTCTATTTCCCAGGAAGGGGACAAGTAGTCAAATGGACAAGTGGCCAGTAGTTCCCTAATTCAAGGAATAAGCATCAACAACCTTCCAACCAATTCGTGACAACCAAGAAACAGTTTCCATATTTAATTTGCTCTTAATTTACTGTTATGATCTGTTTTCTAATTAGCAGATAGTTTACATGTGTCATTAGGTTTGGTAACTATTTTCTATTTTGGAATGAATTTAGAGATCTCGAGCTGGGAGTCTTAGGATGTAATAGAATCTACATATAGGGATAAAAAACACAGAAAGGAGGGTTGTTCGACTCTCATTTTGGAGAGAGGCTATTGCAAAATGTTCTTAAAGACTCTGAAACTTTCTGGAAGTTTAATGCAGAAATATCTTTTTTTTAGAATCTAAGATTCATCATGGTGCCATTGTTCAGCCTGTTCTTCCTGTTAATTTGTGTTTTCATATAGCATTCAATCTAAGAGTAAGTGAGAGGAATTCATCAATATTTTATGATCTTCTCACAATAGATGTTGTTTGTTATGTGTTTTCTGATTTTTGTCTCAGAATTCATCCCCGCTTGATCCTCTGTTCCATTAATCAGTTCTATGTGTTAATTCCTCTTAAACTACATGTGGAGATTCATCCACTATTGGATGCCTCTCTTGTAGTGGATTATCTATTAATGTGTAAATGGTTATTCTTTTCATAATTCATCATTTTGATAAATGCTCTGTCGGGTAACCTTCCCTCTTGTCTTCATTCTTCTAAAGTTGCAGCTGAGAATTCATCATTTTTCAGATGCTCTCCCCTGCAATAGGCTAATTTACCTTTTCAAACTGACTTTTATTATTATAAATTGCTGAACATGGTGCTTACTTTGCCTTATTGTTTTCAAGGAGGTTTCAACCTGCATTAGCTGTAAGCTGTAAGTCCTTGAGTTTCAAGATCTGACTCCATTACCCAATGGTGCTACCCTATTGACTATCGTACCACCTTTTTAAACATAAAAAAAACCTGTCCTGTATCATAAATATAACCTCTGAGTGCCTACTGCCAAATATTTGTGAGAATGAATGGTCATATTGACCCTGAGAGAGCCCTCTCTGATTGTATAGGTTAGAATACAATCTAAAGTAGGTTGAAAATGTTACCTCCGTGTTTTCCTAATGCAACCTAGGCTAAATACAGAGTGCTAACACTAGGGGCAAGCAAATTTGAACCTATGTGGCATGGACCTTACATCATGAAACATGTGTTGTAGAAAGGTGCTTACGAGCTGATTGACTATGATGGAATCCCTTTAAAGGATTCCTAGAATGGGATCTATTTGAAAAAGTACTATGCCTGGGGACATCCTGCATGTGTGCTTTGTTCATTACTGTACCATATGTTTTGGTTTGGTGTCTGCATTTACTTTTGCATGAGAGAATTTGTTTCACCCATAGCTTCTTATCCTACTTTTTGCTTGAATGTGCAGATGCCGATTTTCTTTCCCGTACGTTTTGGATTTGCGGATGGTGCTAGCCGACATACCCAAAGCTTGTCTTTTGTAGCTTGGACCATTTACCATTCTGGAAAGTTGGTGATTTCATGAGGGATTTGTCTTGGTCCTGCAACCAATAATGTTGCAGAATATCGTGCAATTATCATACTTTTGACCGAGGTTGCGTCTCTTGGTATAAATCATATAATTGTCAATCTAGACTCTCAACTCGTGGTTTGTAATTTGAATCACTTTTATTCTATCCGTAATCCAACATTTATATGTCTTTATTTGCGGGTTCTCCGTCTCGAAAGGTCATTTGATTGCATTGAATATCTACATATATCGAGAGAATTTTATGTTATTACCGATTCATTAGCGAATTGCATGTTATATTGGCATCTTGCACATAGATAAACATTCAAAACCATAAAGCATACATGAAAGTGAAAAAAATGAAAACATTACATCGAGAAATAGGTAGCCGAAACAAAATCCACACACACACACACACACACACACACACATCAGTATATAAGTAGCAAACGTTTGTCATACATATGTCCAAAAAAGTACACAAGGGTCAAAACCTTAGGCTAAATATCCTATACATCATCATCTAAAAGTCTAGGACAACAACCATCAGGAAACTCTATTAGTCTTCCTATGGAGTATGGTGCTCATGATAGTCAATAACTGCTCTAGTCACTTGGCATAGTAGGTGACTCATGCCCTCAGACACACCCACTACGTGTCTCTGTAAGTGATGAAGGATGCCTCAAAGACACATTGACAAGACTCCCATGGTTAAACCCATCAAGTTCCTCTCCATGTTCCGAAGTTCTCAAGAATCATCATCTCCCTCCCTCTATCTCCAAGGCTTATCTGCATCGAGCATATCCTGACATACCATCAGGATACACCGGTCCTCAATCTTCAAGATGAAATTATAAGTTAATCCCTTTGTACAAAAAAAAAATAGCATACATCAAAACTTAAAAAAATAGAATATTATGAGGTCATGTTCTTTAGAGTTCCACCTGAAGCATTCGAATGTGCTCCTTGAGGGAGCACCAAGTCCGTACTTCCCTAGAAATCCATACCAACATAGGAGAAATCCTATATCATAGGAAGTTTCTTCTTTCATGAATCGAAGAAATCAACATCAAAAGAAAAGACTGGACGATCGACCCCCAATCGAGTCGAAAAACTGGTCCATGTCTCCATGTGTGGTTCAAAGACTGGATGTATAGGCATGTGAATCTGAGGATGCAACAATGAAACTCTCTCTAAAAATAATGGTACTAGTAAAGAACCATATCCGAACTGCTTCTGCTTCCCAGTCTTACATCTTGTGATTTGATCCTTTAAATTAGTCAACACACCACCACACTAGTTGAAAATATTGGGCTCCATGCACTCGACTGCATAAGCATCCGAATGTGCTCCTTGAGGGAGCACCAAGTCCGTACTTCCCCAGAAATCCATACCAACATAGGAGAAATCCTATATCATAGGAAGTTTCTTCTTTCACGAATCGAAGAAATCAACATCAAAAGAAAAGACTAGATGACTGACCCCCAATCGAGTTGAAAAACTGGTCCATGTCTCCATGCGTGGTTCAAAAACTGGATGTATAGGCATGTGAATCTGAGGATGCAACAATGAAACTCTCTCTAAAAATAATGGTACTAGTAAAAAACCGTATCCGAACTGCTTCTGCTTTCCAGTCTTACATCTTGTGATTTGATCCTTTAAATTAGTCAACACACCACCACACTAGTTGAAAATATTGGGCTCCATGCACTCGACTGCATAAGACATATTCGGTTTGGAAATGAGGTGGGGACAAGTTCTTCCCGCCAGTTTAGTGATGGTAAAATCAATAGTGCGGAGAGGACAATCTGCTATCTCTTTGATGACGATCTTGCCATGGGTCTTGTGGGACCCTGCTCGAAAAAAATATGAGACATAACTATCAGTAGTCCTACATGTGCTACGAGACCCGAACATTATAATGGGTGCTCCTCTATTTGAGATCCCTATCATAAAATATATGTCCTCAAGATCGATCTCGAGGGAGTGAGGACCTTTGAAAATTTGTTCGGTGACATCCCACATCACTATAATATGTTCCAAAATCATCAGTTCTTTCCTCATACTCTAGGTTTTGAAGAGCTTTAACAACCCACGGTTTCTGAGGTCATTGACAATTTGTTGATCTTGTAAGGAAGAAAAATCATAATTTTCATGCTTTCATTCCTTCCATTCCAATATTGTGGAAATAAATATTGTGAAAATGACAAGAGAAATCATTAGTAAAAATTTGAGAGCAAATGGGTGCTTTTCTATTAAGTAAAACTCAATTTTTTTTTTCAATTTTTACGCCTGAAACCCTCCCAGGACGAGTCATAGGGCGTTGATTCTCCCTCTCTTTGATGTGCAGAGCATCATTGATGCCCCTCATGATAGTCTGGGGGAGCGTCACTGCTCGAGGGCACCATGAAATCCCTAGCTTGGCTCAAATCCTGGGAAAGCTTTCCTTAAACGAAATAATAAAACCATGAAAAGATAGATAAGGGAAAGAGCACTTAACTGGTCCAGAAGGTAGTTGAAACGATGTCCCAGATACCCCTAAATTAGTAGAAGAAGAATCACTCAAGAAAGGGTAAAATATCAACTTTTACAAGGTGAAGTGAAAATGAATTGGAATTTAGCCCATTTGGCCCTATTTTAACTTTTTAACTAGTTCATTTTTACCCACTTTTATATTAAATTACCCTAAAAGATATNAAGGGTAAAATATCAACTTTTACAAGGTGAAGTGAAAATGAATTGGAATTTAGCCCATTTGGCCCTATTTTAACTTTTTAACTAGTTCATTTTTACCCACTTTTATATTAAATTACCCTAAAAGATATAATTTTATGATTTTTTTTTTATTTCTATCAAGATATCTCACTCTTTTTGTCTAGGCTTGATATGTTTTATAGGAAGAAAAACATTTCTAACGACATCATCCTCAAAGAGCATGCTTAGACTTTATTCGAGCTCTTAAAAATAACGAAAACGTCGCCTGTCGAGCGATATTTTAACCCTTTTTCGGTCTCTTCAGACTAGCTACAAAAAATGAATCCTCTTTCCACTTTGGTTAGAAGAGTCACTCTCATATCGTTTTATACCTTTTCGGGCTTGAGGGAGTAAAATTTACAAAAAAATTAACTTTGGAGTTTTCTTTAGGTTCTTTTAAAACTCCCTAAACATAAAAAACCAACGAGTTTACCTTCTATGTACTCGTAAAATTATTCATTGAAGGACCCATCTAGGATCGAACCCTTACTTCTTCAGGTTTGTTAAGCGTGTGAAGAGGAACTTACCGAAGGTGAGTTATACCGAGAATTTTTTATCCTCCTTAATCTCGTTAGAAAACAAAGAGGTACTCATTTATCTGGACGGGGAAAATTTTTAGGAAGTGGGTCAAGTTTCTGAAACATTACAACAACTGTTTTTAGTCACCCTTGAACATGGAACCCGTCTGCATTATTCTTACAGTTGGGTAAATTCACTTGTTTATGAGTCATACCAATTCTATGTGTCATCATACCCTTTTGACTCCTTCAAAGAGAACCTTTGGTTGTCATCACATTATGTTCTTGGTACTCATCGAGTCAATGCTTCCAAGTCACTTGTCGTGTCGTACAACGTTCAAGGGAAGTCTCAACTTCAATCAACCTCTGTAGTATTATCCATTTTCATACTTGTGTCAGTCTGTCCACAATTTCTCTATCATCTCAAATCAATATCCTAATCAGTTTCGTGTCATTGATGGGGGATACATCATGGTCCTCTCTCGATGAGTATTTTCCTGTCAACTTCAACGCATAATCTAGGAATCAAGTTGAGAAACCGATTAGTGGCTTCGAGCCTACATGCCTCCATGGCATGTTTTCTCTCTTTCAACAGTAGGTTTACACCACTGACCCCTGATCATAAGGCTCTGTCGAATGTTTGACTTAAGTTCATTAATTTACATTCGTCGGATTGCATTAAGGTACCTTGGGAGTCATTGACATCATTGGTGATTTCCTTCACACTTGTTAATGGTATACATTAATGACTAGTAATCAAGTGGTTTCTACCATGTTCGACATCAACATATGTATTCACATGGTTAAAATCGTACTAGTTTGGGATTGGGATGAAGACCCTAGGAACCTTTTTGGAACCTACCAGTGTTATGTGCCTAACCCAGGTTGCGATGGAGGAAAATCTTACGGATGTACACTATCACATAGATCCACTTTGTATTTGTCCATGGCTATGTTGTTGTCATATTGTAGCTCCACTACGTAAAATCTTGTGTCTACAACTTGATCAATTCATGGAGGTATGGATCCACGTTGTATGTTTGGTAGCCATATCCTTAGTCAATTATTTCATGGATCCGCAGTGTATTGGTCAACAACCATGATTCAAGTCCATTTTGTATCGAGCATGAGTATGCCTACCTCGGGATGATTCATATATATGTTGTTTGATGTTTGTTTGCAACTTCCATCTGACTCTCCTATTCCAACACCCCTTGTCGCACATCATTTTGTAAAGTGTTTCGACCATCAATATTTTTCTAGCCTCGCACTTTAGGGGGCAATTTGTTACACGCAAAATTGTCACATCTAAGTGTTGCACCTTGATTCTGCATATCTTACACTATGAAAAACATTTTGTCATGTTCCCTAGTTATCAAAGAGAAGAAAATCCACTTTTTGAAGGTCAAACACATATCTTTCCCCTTGTTATTTGGCTTAGTTGGAGCATTGACTCCCCCCTTCTATGGGTCAGGGAGCGTCACTCTTAGGGTGACACCTCTTACTAGACTATCAGGGAGTGTCATTGACACCTCCTTCCAATATAATTAGGAGCGTAAGTCATGTTAGGGTGGTTTTAACCAATCCCACCTTACTCTATGGGTTGAATCCGAGATTCTTTTGGTGGTTATGATAGAGGGATGATTCATAGGCTTGAGTCTCTGATTTTTGGGTAATCAATCCTAACTTATGGAGTAAAGATCTCATCCATCCATTTATATTATAATTTGGTTAAACCTCCCAAATCCTCTATATAAACAAGGTATCTCAAGGGTGAAAGGGATGAGAAAGAATTAAGGTTTGAAACATACCAAAATTTTGTTTCATTTGTCAGCATACAGTAAGGGGCTGGATAAGAAGAACATTAGAGGAGGCTTGTAGCACATCATGATTGCAAGTTCCATTGTTTCTCATATTAATAAACTTGGAATATTTCCTTATTTCCGTCTCATTTCAAGTTTATGTATGAATGATTGTGGCCTAGTTATGATATCTTTTATCTAACTTGTTACAAGCAGTAGAAGAAGAGGATTGTTATATTTCTTTGCAGATAGACTACGTTTGGAGTTGGAATAGATCCAACACTGGAACAATAAAGAGCAACGAGGATAACCGACACAAAAATGTGCCTCATTCTCTTCCTCCTCTCTTATTTCATGCATAAATATATGGTGTTATAGAGTTATTTTCCATCTAATCATTAGGTCATTATCACCTAAATATCACATAATCACTAGGTCATTATCCCTTAGAAACCCCTTATTTTAACCCTTAAAACCTACCACGTCTTCTCTGATTTTCCAGTCAAATTCCAACTCGGTCACCTTTTTCCTTCATCGAGGGTGCGACTGAAAGGGATGGTCGCTCCTTTTGGCCTAGTAAGGAGAGACCGATTGCTATGTCTATGTGTTTAGGGAGCGACCAAGACTAGAAGCTCCTATTTTTGGATTTGGTTTCTATGGATGAGACTTCCCACTAATTTCTCAAAGTTTAGCCTCGAGAAGGATTCCATTATGAGCTCAAGAATATTATACTAATAAATATATGGCCTTATCCCTAAATCCCTATAAAAACCAAGAAATTTCCCTTGGGAAATGAGGAGGAAATAACTAGCAAATTTATTCTGGTGATTTGGTTGCAAGACTTGGGCAAGGAGCTTGGAAGGAGGCCATCTCCTCAATATACATCTGTAAGTTGTAATATTTGTTCTTTGATTAATAGAAGACATGCTGGATGTTTCTCTTTATCTAATTTTTCATATAAGTTTATGTATTCATTGGTAGAGAATTAGAATAATTATGTGTTATGATATAGTATTAGATCTGTTGTCAATCCATGCATGATTTCTTTGATGTTTGGGAAGTTTTCATCTTCTTTGGTTGTTTTCATGTATGAATCATATTTAGGAAAATCCTTAGTTTATGTCTCTATTACTGTCTTAGGTGTTGGTAGAACCTAAGGGAGTTCATCTCCTACAGGGTGCAAAATCCATACAATAGACTGGCGACCATACTGGGGAAGTTTTTCTTCTTGTATTAATTCCCTTAGATTGTTGAATTGTTGAATCCTCTTTGTAGAAACCTCTGCCATTTTAAGTGCTCTTGTTACATCCCAATCACTGCATCACTCTTTTTTGAGTCTAGTTGAAGAAACCCATATCCTATATCTGTCAGATCTCAACCAGATACACCTTTTTTTCATTTCCCAGGTTCAGTCACCCTTTCCCTGTGTAAATAGAGCGACCAACCTCCTTTGGTTTCCCTTTTTTCTCTATTAGGGAGAGACTAACCTCCTATGGTCTCTCTTTTGGCTCTATAAAGGAGGGACCAACCATCCTCCTAGGTTAACCAGGTGTGACCATACCTTTTGGTCGCCTTTTTGCCCTTCACAGGGAGTGACCAAGTCACTCTATCTCCCTTTTCAGGGAGTGGCCATTATCCTGAGAACCCTTTTTGAAGATTTATACTTCAAAAAACTCACTCAAAACTATTTTTTGTGGCCTCTTCAACACTCCAGATCCACCTTATATCTGCCTTAGATTCCTTTCTATGAATTTTACAATTTTTTGTGATTTTTTTTGCATTTTTCTTGAAACATTTTCCTCTGTTTATGTATGCCACTCAACTTCTTGTTGCATTGGTATGAACAGAATTGTCTTCCTTGAACTCTTCAATCGGTCTACAGATCCTTTTCATCTCCTTGAGAGATTTTTTGGAGAAATTTCTCTTTGATTGTTTTTCCACTCTTGCTTTGATTGCTTTTCAGTCATTTGGAAGACTTTTTTTTTTTTTTATAGTTTTGAAGCCTTGAGTTTTGCGTGTTTCAATTTGGAATATTCTCTTTATTACTTCTTACCTACTTTTCATTTTTCCTCATATTATGGCCAACCATCCGACCTCCCTGAATGGTCCTTATATGCCAGTGTCATCCTCTTCACTGTAGGTCAATTATGTGGCAACTTGTCCCATGCATTCAACACTGAATGAGAATGAATCTCTTCCTTATTTTGACTTAGATCCGATAGTTGACATGGTGATATCCTCCATAGGGATTTTAGAGCATGATCTCCCTACCCCTATTGCGCCCCTCGACATGTATTCCTTCTAGAGTGTTGTTCTTTCGTCTCGCAAAGATCTCTTGGAAGCCATGATCGAGGTTTGTCCCTTGAAATGTATTCCTTCTAGAGTATTATCCTCTTGGAATCCATGATCAAGATGATACCTACGAGCATGGTTCCCATTTTTGTGTCAATCTCGTTAAAAAATGAAAGAGAGGTATGGGGATCCAACCCAACAAAGAGAATAATTTATTTTCGATTTCAAGCTTGTTAAAAATGAAATCGATCGTTGAGAATAGTTCTTTTTCTGTGTCAAGCTTGTTAAAAAATGAAACAACCACCTCTCCTATTAAGTCGAGTCTTCCATTACAACTCATAGATGAACCTTAATTCCATCCACCTCGGTCAATTGATCCTTTTCTTCCTCCCTCTCCAATGAACATTTTTCCTATTAGTAACCAGGAGTCTATTGGGTATATAAATTGATGATATGAGAAGAGTCAGTGGATGAAATGAAGCTTGGGGGGAATCTCTCCAACGTTTTGCTGGAGTTAAGCCACTAGCTTCTCAAGCTGGGGGAAAAATACCAACCACCCACCTTTGGACTTTACATTGGGAAGTGTCAAGCACAATTAGTTTTTAGTTTTAAGCTCATTAAAACAATGAAACCATTTATGAGCATAGTTTTCCTAGTTTCAAGCTCGTGAAAAAATGAAACCTACCCAAGCATAGTTTTACTTTGTTTCAAGCTTGTGTAAAAATAAAACCAATCATGAGCTTAGTCTTTGTTCTTTCTCGTGCTCGTAAATACATGAGAATAGGTTAGCGAGCTTAGTCTTTGTTCTTTCTCGTGCTCATTAATACATGAGAATAGGTTACCGAGTATACTTTTATCTATTTTTCAAAATCGTAAAAGCTATATGAAAAATGAACTCTTTGGAGTCTCCTTTAAGCTCTTTTCAGACTCTCTAAACATTAAAAGATTTTTGAGTGAGCTTGTTTCCTTTCACACTCGTTAAAAGGTTAGAAAGGGCGTATTTCGAGTGATAGTTTACCCCTTTTTCAGCCTCGTTAGACTAATTATGAAAAATGAATACTCTATTCAAGCATGATTAGAAGAGTTCTCCTAGGTATCATTTTATACTTTTCCATACCTTGGAGACTAACTTTATGAAAAAGTTCATCGTGGAGTCTTCTTTATCGAATCTTTTCAGAATCTCTAAACATGAAATACCATCGAGTTTACCTTCTTTGGACTCGTTAAACTTTACATTGAAAGAACCACACATGGGATCGAACACCTCCTTCCTCAGGTTCATTAAAAATATGTCTAGGGACTCATCGCTAGATGAGATAGATCAAGCATATTCTATCCTCCTCTAGCTCATAAAACTAGAAATAGGTACTCACCAATCATGGTGGGGAATTTTTAGAGGGTTTTTCGGTCTTGTTATCTTCATTATGGAAGTTATTACCACTTCGAGTCACCCTTGAACAATGCACATGTTCTATCATCATATCTAACAATTGGGTCATCCATTCTCTCTCATTGACCACCATTTCCATTGTGTGTCACATTCCATTGATAGGTCCATGAGAAATTATTATGGTATTCATCTGAGTTAATGTTGCCGAGTCAAGTTATTTGTCATGCATACTTGTTCAAGGGAAGTTTACCTGTGTCATCCACCTGCAGTTGCTTTCATCCTGTTTATCTCGACCATCCCTGTGTCAGTTGTGCTCCATTATTATGATTTTCACACCATTTATATTTACATGTTTCGTGTCTATTGATGGGGGATACATCAAGGCCCTCCTTCAACAAATTTCACCCTGTCGACTACAACTCATTATCTAGGATCTAAATCTAGAAACCCATCATTACCATGGGATTTACAGACATTAGTGGCAAGTCTCCTTGCATTTTGATAGTGGGTTTACATTATTGGCTCATGTCAAATGAATATACGACTATTCGACGTCAACTCCTTTATTCACACTTTGTATATTGTACTCGATATATCAGGTTCCATCATCATCATCGATGGAATCCCTCACATATGTTAACGATATACATTAATGACCAGTAATTAGACGGTTTCTACCATGCTCGACTTCAACTCATTTATTCACACGTTGTAGATTCATACCATTTAGATCAAGGACGAAGACCTTGAGATAAGATCACACTCCTGTTAGATGATATTTCCCAAGCTGTGATGGATAATATTCATGAACACTTCATAGATTGCTCAGTTATTGATTCATCTCACTGATTTGTATGATGTGACATAGATCCACATTTGTACTTGGTCGTGGCTATGATTTCACTTGCGTATTGCATGGATCCACAATGTATATTTTCATGGCCATGATCGAGTCATGATTGGTTATTGATGGATCCATGGTGTATTCTGTTGTGGCCATAATCCCATTACTTGTGTCATGCATGTATCCGTAGTGTATTTATGGCGGTTATTCTCTTGTCTTTGTTACCGAGCATGGGTATTCCCACCTTGGGGATATTTTTCTACAAGACTAGTGATGGTCTTCTCCAAGCTTCTTTGCCCAAAGCTCTACGACTTAATCTATAAAGTGTTTCGACCATCAGACACCTCTTCTGACCTGACACTTTAGGGGGCATATTTTATAGAGTTATTTTCCACCTAATCATTAGGTCATTATCACCTAATCACTAGGTCATTATCCCCTAGAAACCCCTTATTTTAACCCTTAAACCTACCATTTCTTCCCTGAGTTTGTAGCCAAATTCCAACTCGGTCACCTTTTTCCTTCATTGAGGGTGCGACCAAAAGGGATGGTCACTCCTTTTGTCCTACCAAGGAGTGACTGATCACTCTATCTATGTGTCTAGGGAGCGACCAAGACTAGAAGCTCCTATTTTTGGATTTGGTTTCGATGTATGAGACTTCCCATTGATTTCTTGGTGTTTAGCCTCGAGAAGGATTCCATTATGAGCTCTAGAATATTATCCTAATAACTATATGACCTTATCCCTAAATCCCTATAAACCAAGCCATTTCCCTTGGGAAAATAAGAGGAAAGAGCTACCAAAGTTACTATGGTGATTTGGTTGCAAGACTTGGGCAAGGATCTTGGAAGGAGGCCATCTCCTCAATCTACATTTGTAAGTTGTAATATTGCTTCTTTGATTAATAGAAGACATATTGTATGTTTCCCTCTATCTAATTGTTCATATAAGTTTATGTATTCATTGGTAGATAATTAGTATAATTATGTGTTATGATATACTATTAGATCTGTTGTCAATACGTGCATGATTGCTTTGATCTTTGGGAGGTTTTCATCTTCTTTGGTTGTTTTCATGTATGAATCAGATCTAGGAACATCCTTAGTTTATGTTTTTATTCCAGTCTTAGGCTCTGGTAGAACCTAAGGGAGCTCAACTCCTATAGGGTGAAAAATCCCTACAACAGATGGAAACCACGGATGTTAGTGTCCATTTGTTCTAATTGTCTTAGTTGAACAAAAACCAACTAAGGGGAGCTCAACCTATCCACAGGGTGATATTTCTCACAACACACACACACACACACACACACACACACACACACACACATATTCAATCAGTGTAATAATAAAATTGAAATCTAAATAAATAAATAAATATAATAATAACAACCATCTCATTAAATCAATTAACTTAATTAAAGTAACAATTTCTCCAATCAAATCAATTAAATTATTAAATAACAACAATTCTAAATGAATAAAATATATTAAGAAATTATACACCCATGACAAACAACCATAATCTTTATTTCAATACATCATAATAATACTAGTGTACACAGGCAATGTATGTATGCATAGTTGGCCCATACATAGCTCATGCGTGTACTAATGACAACAACCATCACATCTAAAGTACAATTTATGTATGCTCATAACCAAGTTGATAGTGCAATAAACCTCATAATGAATTAATCAATAATTTACTCTAACATAATAGCGGAATTTCATCAATCACAATCGTTTAAAATGAATGAAACATTCACCAAGATGATCATAACTGAGTTAATCATTTGACACAAAAGAAAAGGGAATAAGTTAGGTACTAAAGTTACATGATTAAAACCCAACAACACTCTCAACTACTCTGAAACACCCTTCCTCCCTAACCTACTTCCATCTTCTAGATCCCATCTTTCCTTTGTTGTATTATACTAGAGCATCAACTATATTGAACTAACTCCAAATATAACATGTAAGAGGAAGTTTCAACTACCTTGACCAAGCTTCCCTAGTAGGAAACTGATAGCCATCACCACACATCTAGGGGAGCGTGACTTAACATAGTTCTTCCACAACTCCAAGTTTCAGAGGATAAATAGTGGACAATGCCTCCACCCCTCCTTATAGAACTAGGGTCAACACCCTCTCATGAACCATACTGTGGAACTCTGTTATGGGATCTTTGTCATCAAATAAAAAGTTTTGATGACCATGCCACCTAAAAAACCTACACTTTCCCAAATACCGTAGCCATGTATTTGAACCAATACAAAAATAACATAATGACACTTCATATCATACCATTTCTCATTCGATGTCCATAACATCGACCACTTAATGTCACACTACTCTGGATATCACATAGCCCACTCAACCTGTAGGTTAATTTACAACAAAAGATCATGCACAAACATAAAACAATTGACATGTTATTCCCACCCTACTCATCGACAAACCATGTAAATCAACTAGTTCATTAGGAGCATGGTATTAATTGCATTAAAACATATCATTAATCCCCGTATCCATGTACCAAATCCTTCAATTAAAACTTTCATGTTAGAATTAAATCACATAACATCCCTCATTAATAACATAACAATAATTATTCATAGTATTCACATATACGTAGGTTCACATGCCCATAAAATGAAGTGCTAATGTTTAATATTGTTCCACATATAACAAGAAAGGAAATGTAATTAGTCCGTCATGTAAATTTAGTTTCCTAGGTCAAAATGAGGTGTTACACATCCATACAAAAACCTATTATCTACCATGTTCATGGAGTTTATCAATTGGGGACAACGTTTTTTTGAATGATTGGCTCGATGATAATTTCATAAATTATACATGGCCACCCCTTCTAAATCATTATTCAAGTTTGCAGGAGGGGGTTCAATAGGTCTAGAAGGGATAGATCTTTTGAAGAAAGGTCTATATGGTCTCTGATTAGAAGTTTCTTCTCCATTATTTATTTTCATGTTGATGACTTCATTTGATGACCATTTGATGACCATTCTTTGCATGCTCTCCATGTCCATGGAGTCTTTATCCTTAACTTTTATAGTTTTCTTTGATTAAGGTTTGGTTAAGATAATAATTTTCTTTGGTTGAATAACCTCCTTTCTGAAAGTTTCTTGGCTCTCTTTTCATCCCTTTATTTCAATTATACTTTCTTGGGTTCTTCAAAATTTGATGCTAAGGTATTGTTTCCATCTTGCTTGACAAACATGGAAATTGGTGTAGTTAAGACACTAGCATAAACTTTGATTTGAAGTTATTTTGTAGGTTCCATTTCATATTTAAATTTGTCCAATACAATGGTAAAACACTAATTAAAATCCCTTGCCTTTTCCTTAGGGCTTATGAGTAAAGATAATAGTTTTGAATGTTAAAGAGTTAGAGGAACTCTCTTCCAAAATATTATCTAAACAATATTTCAAAAATCATCCCAATTGGTGATTGATCCAATAGATAGATTGAAATACCAAGTAGAGGTTTAGTTTGAAAATTATATGGAAAAATCCTACAAATCACATCTTCATGCTACACATTCATTAATATGATGGTCATAATGAATTTCTTAATGTGATCTTATAGAGGACCAAATAGTTTAGGGTCACATTTGGAAAGTAGGTGGTTTGAATGCTTAGGTAAATTATGTAGTTGATTGGATATGGACAAAGCATGATAGGCCAACCAGGGATGCTTTGGAATATGATCCATATCTGAGTGATGTGAGTTGGTATCCAAATGATTATAATTATAATTTGATCCTTCTAAGTCATCTGAATTAGAATTAGAATCTGTTTGTCCTTTAGATTGCTCACTTTCTATTAGGGTTGAAACAAGGTTGATTGAAGTTAGAGGAATTAAGCCAAATGGTTTTGTAATTTCTTGTAATGATAATTCTACCAAGTTTTCTACATTGTAAACTAGGGTAAGATCCCTAGTGCTAGTTGCGATTCGATAAGTGTTTCTTCATCGAGGAAGTAAATCTCGTTTACATGAATATCATTATATGGTGATATTTATATGGCATACTCTTTTTCTTAGCTAAATTTTGATGGATCCAGTATGAGGGAGATGCATATTTCCTTCCATGCCCAACATGGAGTTGACAAATGACATTTAAATAAATTATTAATAACAAAAAAATATTTCAATGTCGACCATAAATAAAATATTTCAGTGTAAAATATATACACACACACACACACACACACACACACACACACACACACACACACACACACACACACACACACACACACACACACACACACACACATATATATAGTTTACACTGAAATTAAGATCTAATTCTCATGAGTTGCATAAGAAGAGCCAATCACTGGAGCAGCTGGACAGGGTGATAGAAAAAGTAAGAAGGATGATGTTGAAGTCAACAAAAGCAGTCAACAAAGAGGAGCTGAACAAAAGAGGACCTACCATAGCAGCATGAAAGAAGAAGAAGAGGAAGAAGAAGGTTTACATTGAAATTAAGAACTAATTCTCATGAGTTGCATAAGAAGAGCCAACCACTGGAGCAACTTGACAGTGTGATAGAAGAAATAAGAAGGATGATGTTGAAGTCAACAAAAGCAGTCAACAAAGGGGAGCTGGACAAAAAAGGACCTACCATAGAAATATGAAAGAAGAAGAAGAAGAAGCAACAACAACAACAACATAGATGGAGAGGAGCAAGGGGACAAATCCAAGAAAGAGTTTGGGATCCAGGAGGATTTCAACGTTGGAGAAGAGGATCTCATGAGCAAGAGCTCATGATTTTCCCAGCAGTGGAGTATGATGCAGGAGCATTGCTCCACCTCAACAACGCCCCTGCATACCAGCACATCAACGCGCATTTCAGAGAGGGAGAGGCACCGAGCCTCCCATTTTTAAATTTGAAATATAATCCTATACGGATTCATGTTGTAAGATTGAGTGAAAATCAAGCCATATCTCTGAACATGAAGAAGATAAGGTTGCCTTTAATGGCTGATAGGTTGATGGCTCTAGGTTCAATTCAGACTAGATGGCCATTTATGAAAATTCAATGTAATAGTTAAGGTTAGGTGAAGAGGACAAGCTCGTAGAGCCCTCTTTTGAAAAGAACAGAGAGAGATATTGGTAGAGAGTTTTTAGGAGAAGATCTTAGAAGGTCTGGGTAGAAGACCTTACAGGGTATTAGAAGAAGAAGTCAGGATAGAGTTAGGATAGGAGAAATTGAGAGAAGCAAGACTCTGTTATAGTCCAGTTTTTGTAAACATCTGTATAGACACATAGAGATAATATAAAAGCAGTTTTTCCTGCATACAATGTGTTTATGTATTTGTGTTGATTTTTATGATTTCATATGTTATTCATATTTTGAATGCGTAAATTGGTGAAGTATTGAATGAGTTTCAATTGTTTCTCTCATTTGAGTTCTCGAGTGCAAGGAGTGCACACAGTCCGAAAAGGGTGCATTGAAAGAGGTGAGTTAACCTCAGAGAAGCTCAGGAGAGATAGCGTTGAACCTTCATCAATCGAGTGAAATGAGTGCACAAGGAGAAATTTGTATTGAGTTTGAGAATAAATATAGTTACTGAACAATTTGTAAGGAGGAGCTTTGCAAGGTGTGCATTGAGCAAGGAGAATGCCAGGAGGGAGAGAAGAATTTATTTTAAAAGGAATCCTTTGGATCAGAGTTTGACGAAATTTCAGAAACGCAAGGAGCGCGTAGGGAACTGAATTATTTTAAGTCCGAAATCTCAGAAGAGATAACACTTGAAAGGGTGAAGCGAGACCCAAGGTCATCAAGTTCGCAGGAGAAATCTCAAAGGCTGAGACCTTTGAATACTGACTAAATGTTTTAAGTCGGGAGAATCCTAAAACTCAGGAGGAGGAGCAACAACAACCATCAGATTAGTTGTAAGGAGAAGCCTGGTTCGTTGGATCAGTGCCTAGTGAACAAGGATAGATCAGGAGAAGAGAACATATCTCATCCATTAGATATGAGCGTAGAGGATCAACCATCATTGGATCTAGGAAGAAGTGCATGAGCTTTAAGGTTTTGTGTACACACAGGGGAGCGGGCGTGCTAAAGAGCCGAAGTCCCGAAACCATTTGGGACCATCTATCAACTAGAAGGACACGTGGCGGAAATCTATCGATTTGAGGTGGAAATGCTCTGGAAGGAATAAGCGCACAAAGAAGTTGAAACTTTCGAAGCTTGAAGAGCTGAAGGGCCGAAATGAATCTGGATCGTCAGATCCAGAGGGAATACGTGTCAATGGGTCGTGAGATCCAAAAGGAGGCAAAGGTGTAATGATGAAACACCTGAAGGTTGAATAACCGAAGAGTCGAGAGCCGTCGATTTGCAAGGGGACACTTGTCATCAGATCGCGAGCTCTAGGGAAATTTACATTGGAGTTTCAGTTTGAGAATTGAAACTTCCGAATCGCCGAAGCCCGAAGATAACCTGAGCTGTTATATTTAGAAAGGGGACACATGGCGAAAGATCATGAACTCCGAGTGAAATTACTTTGGGAGAACGCGAAGGAGAAGGGTTTGAGATTGCCAAAGCCCGAAGACCCGAAGCAGATGATAACCGTTGATTTGGGTTAGACAGGTGTTGCCTGATCATGAACTTCGGAGGATCGTACTCCAGGGTTTTTGATAAGTTGAGTTCGGAAAGTTTCGAAGCGACGAAGGCCGAAATGATTAAGGGCCATTGATCCCAGATGAAGAGTATGGATCGTTGATCTGCGAAGGGACACATGGTGGATGAAGATTTACTCTTCTAGACAACCATTTAACAGCCGTTGGATCAAGAAAGGACAGGTGTCAAAATTTCTATCACTCCAGTGGGTTTCACTTTGGAGATTTGAGAACGCCGAAGGCCGAACTTTCAGAAATGATGAGAGCCGTCGATGTGAAGGAGGACATGCGACACCAGATCCATAGCTTCAGAGGAAAGCGGAGGAAGGACATGCTCGAAGACCCAGAGAATATCTCGGTCATTGATTGAGGAAGGAGTCGTGGGACCATTGATATGGTCGAGGAGGGAAAAGCCTTGAAGCGAGAGAAGAGCCATTGATTAGAAGGGTGTGTGGTGAGAGATCGAGTCAGTTCAGGGAAATATCCCCAGGATAAATGGAAACTTGAGAAGTGAGATTCCTGAAGGCTGGACTCACGGAGGATATCCTGACCATAGATTCAAGGAGCTAGGTGGCAGTAGATCAGGGTGATCTGGGATCGCGCATAGATGGCAGGAAAATAGATGGATATCAGTCATTGATCAAGAGGTAGCATTGAGAGGTAGATATCGATGGACGAGAAGGATTGCAGAACCAAAAATTGCAAGGAGGATAATTATTCTAGAGCGGGTTGCAATTTGAACCATGGTATTCACAAAGGGATACGTGGCAGCATGAGGAGGATTGTAGGGTGAAAATCGGTTTGGTTTGAAACCACTCTTTCCCATGCTCGTAATCATGCATTAGCACAAGGGCACAATCCAGGGACATATGATAGAAGGGGATAGTGAAGAAGAGCTAGCGCCCGCAAACTGAAGAGCGCTATAATGCACTGAGACAGAGGGTGCAGGTATCACAGGACCTGTGCCCATTTGAGAAGAAAGGGGCCTGTGTAAAATTGTCTTGGGTTCAATCAGGAGCCCAAAGGGTCGATATGACCCAAAAGAAAGGAAGATCCAGTGACCAGGAGGTCGCAGAACCCTAGCAGGGTGGGGGGATGCATCAAACTGGGTGTTGGGAAATCCCCAAAACACCAGTATGAAATGAAAGAATATATCACCTTTGTGACACCAAGAGGGTTTAAAATGGAAAGCACTTTCAACTAGAGTGCCCTACGTATACCCATATTAGATCTCAATTTCAAAATATTTGTAACAATACCAACCTTCCTAACCTTCTAAGTCATCAAATCTAGAGTGATCTTGGAACAATTAGACTCCTAATGCTTTTCAAGCATCAAAATAACATTTTAAGGAAATCCAAGTAATCTCTTATTTTTCTTAAGGTTCGATAGACCAATTTTGGTCTTAGTGGATGTTAACCATCATCATCATCATCATCATCATCATATATATATATA
>ML782776.1:454032-468744 GCA_009831015.1 Picea engelmannii
CAAAAAAATATTTCAATATTGGCCATAAATAAAATATTTCAATTTCCACCGCAAGTAAAATAATTTTGTATCAATTTGATATATATAAAGAGAAATTGAAAGTAATTTATTTTATTTTATTTTATTTCATCTATAGGTGCTTTCTACTTCCGAGTATGAGGGAGATGTGTGATTCCTTCAATGTTTAATATGGATTTGACACATGACATGTATATTTTTTTGTTAATAACAAAAACATATTTGAATATGAACCATGAATAAAATATCTCAATGTCCATGCCAATTAAAATATTTCAATATCAACTCTCTCAAGGTGAGATTTTCTTTTAAATTAAAAAAAAATTGAGCAAAAATGTAGATTTTAATCTTGTACAATATTTACTACAAATGAATTTTTAGTAAAAGAACATAAAAGATACAATGACAAATACAAACATTACACATAGATTTTTCCCCTGGAAACCCAAACCGGAAAACCAACATATTCTATATTCATTCATAGTGATACATTGTTTACAATACAATATACATATAGGAGCCAACGACATCCAAAACCCTAACCCAATGACCTGTATTAGTCAACAACCCTAATTCTTTAACTGGAAATAGAAAACCATCGACAAAAAACCATGTGTCGAAAAACCACCCAACAATGGACACGAAAATCAAGGCAACACGAAAAACAAGGTAAAAATGTGACACGTTTCTCGAGGGATTTTTTTTCTTAGGGGTGCTTCCATCAAAACCCTGTGTGGGGGGATTTCTCCCCCCTACACCCCCCAAAGGGGGGGCCTAGTGCCCCCCCCTCAAACCCCTCTACACGCCCAGTGCAACACAAACACTACTACTCATACAAAGAATATAGCACATACCCAACATTCTCCCACTTCTTGTTTTCTTTTCATAAAGAGGGTTACATGGTTACATAGTCAACAATCCAGGGAAGAAATGCCCATGGATCCTCTACACCAAGAGAACTTCTCAATGCTCAGAGGTTTTGTTAATGAATCTGCAACATTCTTCAAAGTGTCCACCTTCATCAACAATACTTTCTTTTCTTCCACCATGTCTCTCACAAAGTGATATTGAATATCAATATGCTTTGTCTTTGAATGACAAGTAGAGTTATTCACCAAAAAAATTGTACTCTGACTATCACAATCTATCCTTACAGCTTGCTGTAGCAACCCAATACCTAAACACAATCTTTGTAACCATACTGCTTCCTTACTTGCATGAGTGGCTGCCATGTATTCAACTTCTGTAGTTGAAAGTGCCACTACAACCTGTCTTTTTCTCATCCAACTTATTTCTCCTCCAAACAAGTTAAACACATACCCACTTGTAGATCTCCTACGATCTAGATCTACAACCTAGTATGCATCCAAAAAACCATGTATATCCACCACTCTGTCCAATCTCGGTCTGACTTGGTAGCACAATCCATAGCTAGCAGTGCTACACAGATACTTGAAAACCCTTTTTATTGTTGTCCAATGCTCCTTCCCTAGTTTTGACATATACCTGCTCAAAACTCCCACTGCATGTGCAATGTCCGGTCTAGTACAAACCATTGCATACATCAAACTGCCAACTACACTCGCATATGGAACACGAGACATGTTGTAATGTACCCCAAATTACCAATAATGTTTTTTTTTTAATTAGGGTCCTTAGAGTTGATCATTCGTCTTCAAACCTTTCAGGCATTCATTGACTGTACTACAGAATAGTCCCTATTGCTTCTTTTGTCTTCTGTAACTTACACTTACCATTTCTTGTCATAGGTGCAAGTTACATATATATATTTATCTATGAATAACTTAACCCTATCCTCAACAAAAGGGTGAAAGAGTAACCTAATAACTAACAATTATAATCACTTTGGAACTTCCATTCTACTTGTATAAAACAATTATATGTATACCTTAGAACTTCTATTTGACTCGCACAACCCATAGGGCATACCAAGAATTAGTTTTATGTGTATATTTAACGACCATTAGGGTAATGTATCGTTCACACCATAGGTCGCATGCGAAAATTTCCCTATTACGCATAGTTATTAATGATAATACACCCGTGCGCATAGACAGTAATACTCAAGGGGTTATGATTAACAGTTGGTGCAACTATTTGTTTTCTTTTCGTTTAACGATCCCATGATAACCGAATTTGGCATAAGGGTTAACGAATCCGATATGTAAGAGTTAAAACGTAACCAAATGAGTAGGAAACTAACTATAACCCTAACCGGATTGTCATTCCCCTTCACCATGAATATTGATAAGAAAGATGTAGAGATATAACTGTCATGACTTAAATAACCCTGCCTATGGTGTACTCCTTTGGGCCATCGCTCGACCCCCGTGCCCATTGTGTTTCTGCTACCTCACCCTAATCACATGGTCTAGGTAACGTTTTGTAACTCTCACCATTAATCCATTTGGCAGAGGGTTTTTCCGAGGTTATTGTTCATTCCTCTCCCTTCATGCTGTGTAATTTCGGAAGGAAAACACTCTGCGTTAGTTATGCAACCTTACTCTGTGTGGAACTCAGAGGATGAGGAGTTTCCCTATTATGTGTAGGACATATGTTGTTATACGTCCAACCGGTTCACTCCCTTACTAGGTATGTTGGCCCAAAACTCCATTACCCGATTTATTGTAGGATGTAAGAAAGGTCATTCGTATTTTGGTTGTCTCTGTGATTATTTCATTAAGTTTTTGATTGGGTCTTCATCCTCACTGCTCTTTAACTTTCAGAATGCTACTATCTAGGCTCTGGATAACAATCATATTTTCTTTTGACTCGGGGTGACTTACGGTTTTTTTTCTTATGAGGAAACCTTTCGTTGTTCCAGGTTTTTCATTGATTTGTCAGTCATGTCACCTGGTTGTTTTTGACTTAGGGAGAAAATCTCGAATGCGAATAAGTTTCATCCTCAGTCGTCTCCATAATAAAATAGACTAGAACTTCTAGGTTAGGATCTGTCGTCGTCCCTCTGTAAATCCTTTAATTGTCCTCCGTTATCTTGCATAATGTGACACAACTTTGAGTCCCTGCGAACTGTGTAGGGGTTCTGGTCCATGTCGTTAATTTAAACAGAGTACATGAAACTTACTTGCAAATTTCAAGGGGTCTGCAGTGAGTGTTTAAATCTCCACTCGGGTTCAATAACGATTCTTACCCTAGCTTGGAAAACCTCCCGCGAGTTGGGGTTTTGAAACCCACCTGTAATTCGTTGACTGTCTATAAGTGTTGGAAAATCTCTTAGTCTGTAATTCCAATCTTGTACTGTGTAATTGAAAGTTCTATACTGCTTGATAAAAGGCATTTACCTTACAAAAGGAAGGTCATGATATATTCTTTGCTCCTGTGGGATAGTTATCATACTGGTTTTTTTTTTTGGGAAACCCCCGTTCTGTAGTGCTTTCAAAGTTAAATCATTTATTCCTGTGTTTGTGTTGTTATTTAAAATTGATTGATACATTTCCTTTCAACATATATATAATACTAAGATCTGTGTTCTGAAATTCTTATTTAATGCATTCCATTAAGCAAGCAATATTGCAATCTGTGTTTTAAACGAGATTAAAGCATTTCCCTTCAGCATATATGTAATACTGGAATCTATGTTCTGAAATCTTATTTAATGCGTTCCATTAAGCAAGCAATATTGCAGTCTGTGTTTTAAACATGATCAAATCATTTCCCTTCAACATATATGTAATTACTGAAATCTATGTTCTGAAATCTTATTTAATGCATTCCATTAAGCAATAAATATTGTAGTCTGTGTTTTAAACGGGATTAAAGCATTTCCCTTCAACATATATGTAATACTGAAATCTATGTTTTGAAATCTTATTTAATGCGTTCCATTAAGAAAGCGATATTGCAGTCTGTGTTTTTAAATGGGATTAAGGCATTTCCCTTCAACATATAACATATCGAGATAGCTACCTGAGAGTAATAGAATGTCTCTGTTCATCATGCATACTCTATGTGAACTGTTTAGCACTTGGATTATTATGTTCTTTAAAGGATTATCATTGTTTATTTATTTGTTTGTAAAGTTTGGCTAAAAAATTTCGGTTACCAATCTAATGATGGGACCCCTATTGCTGCGAGGGTACCCATTAGGAAATATTTGGTCCACTCCACCCCTTTGGCCTATGGGCAGTTTTCAACAATGACGTGAATGGAAGGAATGCATCCGTTTCCTCTACTCACTAGCTAAGTAAAATTCATAATTTAGATTTGCAATAATTTCCATTTTGTAAATTTATTCTGGTACTTATTCTATATTTAAGTTTTAACTCCTGTTGAACTCTATCCTATTATTAATGATAAATTTTCTTGGTTTCCTCGCAGGACTGTTAACATTCAAAGTCTTCAGATCCAGGAAATCGCCTTTGCACGAAAAGGTACTCGGGTTCCAACACGCAGTGTTTTAAGAAGTAACCCCAGGTTCTGTTGTAAAGATACGGTTCTGCCCTAGAATATTTGTATCATGGAAAATTTATACCAGGATCCTATAGATAGCTGGTTCTTTGTATCTGTAACCATTAAAGAAGGAACATAAGGGGAAACCCCATCATGAAACAAGATTTCACCATTTAATAGTTATGAAATCGCAGTGTTGTGTAGAGTTTAAATACACATTTAAGTATTGGTCCGATTATAGAATATGAAATATGTTTTATGTAATTTAATTCACCGAGCTTTTTCTGATGCGTTATTGTAATGATAAGGACTTTATTCATTTGATCCCTTAATGTAGTTAAATTCAAAGGGAAAAACTCAAATTTCAAGTTATGCGACAATCAATAATTATTTTTCTGTGTATTAGATATTTATATAACTCAGAAACTCTTGTATAGGCAACAACATGTATTCATACTGATTTCTATTTTGGAAAATCACTCAATACTTCGTTGGGTAGTTGTACAGTTAGATAGTTTTTGAGTGAGTCTCCATATATATATATATATATATATATATATATATATATATATATATATATATATATATATATATAACTTTACAACTATAGTATAGTTATGATTATAATGGAAATCCTGCTATTCTGTGTAGATTTAGTGCAACTTATAAATATATACTGTAAGGTAGCTAGAGAGGTAGTTGGGGGGGCCAGAGGGCCCAAATGTAAGGTAGCTAGAGAGGTAGTGGGGGAGTGGGGGCAGAGGGCCCATAGTGATAATAGTGGAGGCCATTCAATGTAAGGCGGACTAGGTCCACTATATTATTAAATAAGTCCCACTATAGTAGTTAGATATAATAAATGGGTAGTTAGATATAATAAATGTAAGAGGACTACTTAGAAGATTCTACTTCTAGAAGATTCCTCCTCTAGAATGTTCTTAGGTGATGGTAGCACTATATAAAAGGGTTCAATCAATGTAATGGGATATGAGGAGAATTATTGTATTTGGAGCGGTAGCTCAATAGGAGGATGCCCCCTCGAAGAGGCAAGTGAACATGAGAGGATCCCTTCCATAATAGGATCCATTGTATGGTGTTGCCCTACCCTAAGGGTTTGATACTAATAAAAGAGATTTTGCATATTGTTCTTGTATATCTGTTGTGGTGTTTTTGTATTCAGGTCTTTGGATCTTAACAAGTGGTATCAGAGCACTTTCCTTGGCATACATTGTGGGCAAATATTTTTTATTTTTGCAGATTTTTTTTTCGGAGAAGAAAAAAGAGAGCCACGACATTCCAGAAATTTTCGATATATTTCTGTGGAAAATTTGTAGAAACAGGTTTTATATCTGAGTTCCTCTCAGAAAAACACCCAATTTAAAAAAAAAAAAATCGTCTGAAACGGAGTCCGGGAAGTCAAGATATTGAAGTTTTAAAATCTGCAATTTTTCAGGGTTTTTTGTTTTTTCCGTGGACGACATCGCGATTTTGTTTTATTTTTGTAGCAGATAGAGGCTGAATTTTCCCAAACAAATTAAAGATTTTAGTTTCTTTCACAATTTCACCCAATTTCAAAAAAAAAAAAATAGCCGAAACAGAGTCCGAGAAGTGAAGTTATGAGCATTTTAAATTCAACAAATTTTTAGGGTTTTTCCAGAAAAAGTCGTGATTTTTTGCCGTAAGTTATTGTTCTATTTTTGGGTTTTTTCATGAAGGATGCGAGATCTAATACTTCATAGGGTTTTCATATGGATATTTCGTCTCAAACCCTTAAATAAATTCTTGAAGCATTCAAATCCCAATTGTATGACACATTGGATGCTAGATTGCATGACCTTGCAGATGGCCTCAATGATAGTTTTCGTAGTATTCAAGATTCATTGGATAACATGCAAGATAAATTTCTTATGGCGGACATCAGGGATGAATATAATCAAGAAATATATGCTTGGTATGATTTTGAGGCCGATTGTGATGATTGGTATATGGATAGTTGTCATTTCTAGGATGACAACCACTTTCATATTTTATTTGATGACTCTACTCCACCTTTTGTAGAGAACATCAATGTCCCACATCAGAAGCTAGTTACTAGCGTCCAGCCTGCATATTCTACAATGGTACTGTTCCTTCCAGATTCATCTTTGATCATCTCCCACTATGTGGATGTATATTCTTATTTGGATTCACATGATAAGTATCAGTATTGAGAGCATCATTTTCAGTTGGTTATTGGGTGCCGATATCTTCCATGTGGGGTTCACATGAGAAATTAGACATGTGACCGTGGTTTACAATGTCAGTTGGACTACTTCAACATGGTGGCTACCATTTCTCAATGGGACTCTGGTTCTCTAGTCTACTTCAACACTATGGTCCATACTTATCCATGGGACCCTGGTATATGGTTGTACATCAAGCGTTGAAGACAACGCTTTCATAAGGGGGATGGAATGTAAGGTAGCTAGAGAGGTAGTTGGGGGGGGGGGGGGGGGGGGGNGGCTCGTAGTGATAATAGTGGAGACCATTCAATGCAAGGTGGACTAGGTCCATTATATTATTAAATAAGGCTCACTATGGTAGTTAGATATAATAAATGGATAGTTAGATATAATAAATGTAAGAGGACTTCTTAGAAGGTTGTACTTTTAGAAGATTCCTCCTCTAGAATGTTCTTATGTGATGGTAGCACTATATAAAGGGGTTCAAGCAATGTAATGGGATATGAAGAGAATTATTGTATTTGGAGAGGTAGCTCAATAGGATGATGCCCCCTCGAAGAGGCAAGTGAACAGGAGAGGATCCATTGTATAGTGTTTCCCTACCCTAAGGGTTTGATACTAATAAAAGAGATTTTGCATATTGTTCTTGTATATCTGTTGTGGTGTTTTTGTATTCATGTCTTTGGATCTTAACATATACATAGAATTCCTGTAGATTTGTACTTATTAAAAATCTATAATAAGTCTTTAGTATATTCATACTTGAATCTACATTCATAAATGCTGTTCGGAGAGTACTTTACTTGAATATGAAACTTTCACCTAACAACTAACATACCAAGTAACTCTCTAATTCAAATTTACTAAATCAAGTCAACTGTAAAAGCTTTCCACAATTCATTTCATTCTACCAGCACAAGCATATGTATTTTATCAGCCATAAAACAATAGGACATTCATCCAGAAATAAGTAAAATTTATGCTATCAACTATTTAATCAACAAAACTTCAACTAGGGAAGAGTAGATGGACATATCTGAGTAAAGTGATGAAACAACAAACAAAACAACCAAGTTCCACCCAACCACAGAATAGAACAACCAATCTACTTGTTCCGTTCACCCCCTAGCCTGACCATGAATCCATGAGGGCGAACTCCAAACTCCTCCTTAGCTATTGTCCTCTTTCAGAATCAAGAAAATGTTCCTTGCCTCACACTCAAAAACCAATGCTCATAACAACAAGTGATATTCCTCTCCTTAGCATACTAGGCAGCGTCCTGCCTCCTCCCATATGCTATATATGCAAAAACATCTTGTGCCTAGGTCTTTTCCCTTGGGAATTTTCCCAGCTTTCCAAATCCTTGATTTTCAGGGGCTGCCAATGGTCAGATTCTTGATTTTCCACTTGTAGAATTCATCCCTAAGGTAGTTCAAACATGTTCCCCACTCATGGAGTCATGGTCAACTGATTTCAACCTGACTGTTCCATTTGTCTCTCAACAATAAATATAAAAATATTTTTTTCTTACAAGTGTCATAGTCAAAGAGTTGGTTGGGAAAATCCAATCTTTTCCCAACAATCATAATAATAAATTACAATTAACTAAATCCAAATTCAGAATTTCTAGGGCCTCCCTCTCACGCGTTAAGCCTTTCTCCTCCAAGTCAAATCCTCATCCATCAAAGCATGCCAAGTTTCAAGTCAACTAAGACCACCACCCCAACCCTAGCCCTAAGGTGACGTCAACCTCCTCAAAAGTGACATTTTAGCCTCAAGCGCAAATCGTTGGGATAACAATGGGCCGGGTTAGGTTCTCCAAGGTGTCTCCTTAGGCCTCCAAAGGCTGTCATCGTCGTCAGAGTGTGGGCCATGGAATCCAACTTGTGGGCTTCAAGCCCCAAGAAATCCCAAGCTAGGCTTATTCTTACAAATATGTCCACCAAAAAGGTCCTGCAAAGACAATGAATGTGTCCTCCAAGGATCTCAAGTCAAATGCGTCATGATAAGTAAATCAAATCAATAAAAGAGCCATCTAAGCATGTACATCCAAATTACCTCATCAGAATAAACAAGTGCTCAAAGACCCTATGCAATTTGCCAAGTTTAGGTATAGGAGGGTTGAAAAAGAGACCTATTGGGTGAATTATACCTCAAGTTTAGGAGTGTTTTCCAAGGGGGCCCCTCCCTAAGACATGTGAAGAAAGTGACATGGATGGGGGAAAGACTCTTGGGCATGGGGTTCATGACATACAAGGGACCATATTATCTCATTTATGGGTGCCTTTGTATAGGGTGTGATGCACCTTCATTTTCAATGCAACCTTTTTCCAAGCCCATTTATTTCCTTTTGTTCATTTTTAAGACGTTTCCAAGTTGAAGCCAAGGTGGGATTCTACCTAAGCATGAAAAACAATTCTCACCTTGACTCTACCTTGGTCACATAATGCTTCCCCAAGTTGAAGTCATGTGTGGGGCTTCTACCTAAACATGAAAAAAAGTGCCCACACATGCTCCACCTTGGTTGACATTTTTCATTAGTTATCTTTCATGGGTCCCATTATTTTCTTACGAGAGACATTTCATTGTCCTCAGGATCCCCTGGCGAGCATCTAGAAGGTTCATATTTGGATTTTACCTTTTTCCAGCTAAAAGCCTCTAGGACTTCAACCCCTTTTTCCCATGAAATGAGGAACAATCCCTTCTTGGGTCAGTACACCGAAAAATCCCAAAAGGTAAGAAGATGAGGGGATGAAGTATGGAAAGTGACAAGTATGGTCGGGAATGACGCAATGACTTGTCAAGAGGACCTCCCAGTAGCACAACTATCCTTAAGGGTGACCCACTTACTAGGGCACAATGTCAACCACCAAAGTGAAACAGGGAAAGAGCATAATGTCCAAGCAAGCGTTACATAATCAAAAGCAGTTTAAAATGCAACAAACTCAAATGCCACAAATATTGAAATGACACTCACCAGAATACCTGGATTGTACCTCATGGAGCAAGACTCAATTCTTCTGGAAGCCAATTGATGTGGTGGATACCCTCATGATGATCCTAGAACCGTGGTGGTGAAGCGAGTCTCTATCTGTGCAAGTGGGCACTGCTGGTCAAGCTGTCTCTCGGTACTCCATGTCTACAACCTGAGGGCCTCGAGATATCATCTCCTTAGTTATCCCTAGGAGTTGGAGATAACAGGTCCCATACACACACAAAAAAAAATGACATAGATCGATCTTAATTCCAAAACTATCATGAATCAAGAGGGATCAAATTCCTAGAGGTGATTTTTTTAGATTGAAAAAAATTGAAAAAATGTTTACAACTCAAAAAATTTGATCCCTCTCAACATATAATAAATTACAAGTTACAATAAATTTTATAATAATTATAATTCAAGTAATATATTTATATTGGTAAATCAAGATATATATTTATATTAAAAAAATATATAAATTTTATAATAATTATAATTCAAGTAATATATTTATATTGGTAAATCAAGAGATATATTTATATTAAAAATATATATATTGGTGAATTTTCGATCAATAATTTCAAGTATGTTATAAGAATAAAGGTTAGGAATACCCATTCTTGTAAAAATTGTGAATCAGTCTCTAAATATCAATGTAAAGGTAGGGAAACTTGTACGACATCTCACTAGACTTTCAAAGTAGATGTGACAAGTTTCATTTAAAATATTCCAATAAATGTTATAAACACTAGTTAAGGAATTTCAAATAAATAAATATCATAAGTATTATTTGTGGTTAAAGTATTATTTTTATTATATTAAAAATAGGTATATAAAATGGTTAAAATATTAAAAGAATTATTTTTTGAAATTAGTAATAATTATTTGTAATATAATAAAATAAAATAGTTTAGTAGGAATAATATTAAAAAAGAGTGGTGAAATTAGAATTTATAAACTGATTTTTTTTAATAACTCTTGTAAAATAAAAAAAATTTAATAAGAAATTGTTATATAAAATGGTTAAAATATTAAAAGAATCATTTCTTGAAATTAGTAATAATTAATTGTAATATAATAAAATAAAATAGTTTAGTAGGTTAGTTTGAGTGGTTGAATATTGTGAATTACAAGTAAAAAGTCACTTCTTCTTTCAGTCAATTGTTAAATCTCTGAGCTGACTTTATAAATATTATTGAACTCACTTCAATATATATACAAAATTAAAAAAAATATTAAAAATAATTACTAAATATAATATAATAAAATAAAAAACTAATGACAAAAAAACAAAATCGAAATTAATCATTTAACCAAAGTGTAAATAAATAAATAAATCAATCCACAAAAAAGGGAGACATTAATCTTGACTATCCATTAAAAACACTCACCTACCATCACTCTGACCTACCCTTTAATTTTATAGCTAAATATGTAATTTAACAACTGAACAATTATTTAAAAATACATATCATACACTACTAATGGAAGCACATTAAACAAAATACCAGCATCCTTAATTTAACAACTGAACAATCAAATAAATCCACAAAAAGGGGAGACATTAATCTTGACTATCCATTAAAAAAAACTCACCTTACAGTCACCATCACTTTGACCTACCCTTTATATTTATAGCTAAATATGTAATTTAACAACTGAACAATCATTTAAAAATACATACCATAATTAATAATGGAGGCACATTAAACAAAATACTAGCCGTTGACTCTGATATATTTTAATATTGAGAGGACCGCAGTCCGCGACTACTCTCATCAGCGATCTTTGCGATTTGCAGTGCCCTTACAGGCACGGCGCGCTCTGGTTTTTCCACATACCTGTTTTGAAAGCAACGGGGGGACGACAGTGTCAAATCCTTCCAGAAAGCTTGCCTCGCTCTCGCAGATTTTGTTTTTATCATTCTAAAATTGGATCATCTTTCTCTATAAATGCATTTCTTTCCATTTATCTACATCCATCCAGCCCTCTTGCCTTCTGTGCAGTGATATTTCTTTTCATTTATCTACATCCAGTCAGCCCTCTTTCCTTCTGTGCAGTGATATTGGTTTATAAGGTGAAGATAAATGGAGTTATTAACACTGTTCGTTTCCCTTACGTTGGTTTTATCTTTTCCTTTGGCTGCGGCCATTAACAATAATGTCCCTGCCATGTTCATTTTTGGGGATTCTCTAGCAGACGCTGGTAACAACAATTTCATTGCCAACACAACCGCCAAAGCAAATTTTCCGCCTTACGGGGAGACCTTCTTCCATCGCCCCACTGGTCGTTTCACTAATGGCCGGACTGCATCCGATTTCATCGGTATTTTTTTCTTCTATTTATTTAGCTCATCTAACCTAATATGGTGGATTCTTTCATGAGCTTAATGTACGTATGATATTTGTATCTACAGCTAGTAAATTAAGGTTGCCGTTCCAGCCCCCATATTTGAAGCCACGATCTGACTTCTCTCATGGTATTAATTTCGCATCTGGAGGAAGCGGATTACTGGACTCCACGGGCAATTACTTGGTGAATATCAATCAAAATAAATAGATGTTCAATCTAGTTGATAGAGATGAATTTGCATGTTCAAAATAAGCAATTAAACGTTGTTGGTGTTTTCGCTGCAGAATACCATCCCTTTAAGCCTCCAAATACGCCAATTCTCCAACTATTCTTCGCGCCTGGGACAAAAACTTGGAGGAGTTTATCATGCAAAAGAATATCTATCCCAGTCCTTGTATACCATTAGCACTGTTGGCAATGATATTGGCCTGAACTATTTAGCGAATACCACCTTCCAGAGGTCTACAAGTGCTCAGGAGTTCGTTAAGCTGCTGCTCAGCAAATATAACGAACACTTGTTGGTACGTATGAAGCTCTCATGATTTTGTATTTTCCCAGTTTATCAGCCGATCTTTTCATTATGTTAAATTTGGGGGTATCCTCTTATCTGTGGGGTATGTTGCAGAGCTTATACAGTAAGGGCGCCAGAAACTTCATGGTAACAAACAGCCCTGTTTTGGGATGTACTCCAAATGCAAGGCTCGATGGAATAAAGGTATATAACGGTGGATGTCTGGAAACTGCAAATCAGCTCTCAGTGGCATATAATGATGGTCTCAGGCAGCTTGTCAACGACCTGAATAAAAAATTAGACGGTGCAACGATCCTGCTGGCTAACGTTTATGATTTCGTATTGAATATAATTCAACACGGCGAATCCTATGGTAAAAATCAGTGATATTTCAAAAGCCAGAATAAATTTCGAAAACACTATAGCCGTGGCTTGGCTTGTGAATTGACGAAATGCAACATGGGTCGTGGCTTTGTTTGCAGGTTTTAAAAACACGACGTCTGCGTGCTGTGGAGCGGGGCCATTTAACACCGCTGTGTATTGTGGGTTGGAGATTCCAAAGGATAAGCGTGGAGAATACACAGCTTTTCTTTGTAAACGTCCAGAAAAATATGTGTTTTGGGATGGAACCCATCCCACTGAAAAAGTCTATCGGATGGTTTATCGCCAGATTTGGCATGGAAATACATCCTTCATCACTCCTTTCAATCTCAGAACACTGCTGCGCAGACATTGAACAGGAGATCATTACTTTCGTTGACTTTGGATTTCGGTACTGGTAAAGATTGAAGCATTTGTATACAGCCTGAGTGGACCTAATGGTTAAGAACATGTGAGGTCATAGGTTCAAATCCAGAGGGGATAGGGTATGTATACCTTCGTAGACTTTATCAGTCAAATCGCTGGGCGGAGGGGGGTCCCTTGTCCCACAAATAAGGGGGTCTCATACATCAAATTTGGTGTGTTTGTTTATTTTGCCATGTCTTTTTCGTCCATCATAGCCGTCGCTGGTTGAGTGGACCATAATTTTATACAGAATTTGAATCTCCTTGATTAATTCTGAAAGCCTTTGGCTAAAAGTTTTAAGTTTTGATTTTTTCGGTGATATTTGTTGAAAATTAAGTAAGTAATTGTTGGATGTAAAAATTTGAGTAGTTATTTTTTATATAAGTTAAATGTTTCGAATTTTTTATAACACTGAATTTATTTTTGCATTTAAAAATATAATTTAAATAATAAAAAATTATAATTTTCTTATAAATTTAAGTCATAGAATTCTCAAAAATAAATAAAAAAGTAAAACAATTAAACTACACCATAAGAAGGCTTTTTGCTACATAGATAGATAGCTAAAATTATTAGAAAACTTAAAAAGTAAGAAATATTAACCTTCAACATAACCAAAAAAAAGAGTAACATTTTGATATTTTGCTTTGAGATTATCCTAATTATTTCTTAGATGTTAACTTTGTATTAATTATTTACATTTAATTACCATACTTAGATGTTAACGTTGTATTAATTATTTACATTTAATTAAGACATATCCCTATTGGAAATGGCTAGACATGACAATACATGTTAGGTTGTGGTAAAAAAAAGTGATATCCCTATTGGAAATGGCTAGACATGACAAAACATATTAGGTCGTGGTAAAAAAAAAGTAACTAAAGTGATTAATGTCTGATCCAATTATTAATATCCACTTTAAATTTAGGTTTTTAAGTGGATTTAATTTTTTATTGCATTTTTTTTTACTGTTCTTGGGTGGGGTGAGAGGAACACAATCACTTCCCCTTCTTTACCAGATAAATTGGAAAACATTATGGCAATAACTCTGAAATAAAAAAGAAATATGCAACACAATAAATCTGTACGGAATTACTCCATAAGGTGTTGGAATGATAGTCCCCTATTCATTTTTGTAGACTATCTTCATCGATATGACTGGAAGATGTGATAGCCTTATACTCATACCTAAAACTGATCAACTATTTATGACACAATTTGAAAAACAACTATAAAATTCAAACCAAAGCCATGATATGTTTTGGCCTATGGAGGCGACTCAAAATAACAGACTAAAATGTACGCAGTACCCGGTTTTCTTCATTTAAAAATACTACTTTAAACTTTATATGTCATGTCTTCGTATTGGAATTGGAAAAAACCACTATTGAGATTACGCTACAAGACTT
>ML782776.1:468794-489916 GCA_009831015.1 Picea engelmannii
TTGGTCTTTGGGACATTTTCTTCCTTAGAATCCTTTTGTGTGGCTTCTGTCTTCTCTCTCTTCTTCATGTCTAGGATGTATATGTTGTTCGGTCTTCTTGTTGCAGTTGCAACCAATCTTCCTGAGTTATTTTCTCTGATTTTTCATTTCCAGGAATCAAACGTAAGAGTGTATCTTTGATCACACATTTTACTAACACTGAGTAGATTATGATTCAAGTTTTCAGCCAATATAATATTCTTTGCTTTTACATTTTTTCTTCCAAGCTCTACTACACCTTCTCCAAGTATTTTGGCAGATGAGTCATCTCCAAATGCAACATTGCCACCCTTTCTCTTCAAGCTGATGAATTTGTTTTGATCTCCGGTCATGTGTGAAGAACATCCACTGTCTATGTACCATTCATCTTCTTCTTTACATTCTTCAGCGGTCAATGCTATTCGACAATCTTCATTGTTTGGAATCTCTTTCCTTCTCCATACTGTGGTTGGCATATGGACATTTTCATTCATATATCTGCAATCTTGTGCTTTGTGACCAAGATAATTACATTTGTAGCATGCAATATTTTTGTCCATCAATGGGGAAAATGAATTATAACTTCTGTTGACAAATCCATGATTATTTCCATATCTTCTATTTACACCATTCATGTTTCTTGTGTATTTATTCCTTTCATTGATTCTGCAATTAATTGCCTTATGTCCAAAATTTTTGCAAGTATAAAAATGACCAAGAAATAAATTTTGATACCTGGGAGTAAGTGAGCTTCTTTGTGATGTAGTCCATCTGGGTTCATGATCTACTCTTTTGTAGTTTCCTTCATACTGATTGAAGCTTCTTTGATTCCTAAAGGTAGGAGGTCTTCTTGGATATTCATGTCTTTTGTAATCATTCCTTCTTTCTGGTATCCTGGTCCACTTCTCATCAACTGTCTGTGTAGCTCTTTCTTCAACCTTCTTGTTGGTATTTGCATCTTCTTTGTATGAAGTTTCACCCATGCATCCAATATGTGTTAAGTCTTTTGGCACTTGAGAGTTTCTTAAGCTCTTCCTCAATGAGACAACTTCTTGTTCAAGTTTCTCACATTCTTCTTCTTTCTTTATCATTTGGACCTTCTTTACTTTTTCTATTCTTCTTGCTTCTTCGAGTAGAGTTTTCAATGAAATAGTTTATTCTCTTAGTTTCTGAAAGTCTTTTAATTGTTTCTTTAAGCTTACAACTGTCTTTTCATAACTACCCAATTCACTTCTTAGTTTTCTACACGTGTCTTTGAGCTTGCTATTTTCAATCTCAACATGCTTCAATTTTTTAAGATTCTCATCTTTTTGTTAAATCATTTCTGCTTCATGATTTTCTTCTTCTTCATTATCATCTCTTTCAATCGTTGGATGAGGACATTCAAATTCAACATGTCCTACCCCTTCACAATTAAAGAAAAAGAACCGACCTCTATTTTCTTCTTTGAAATCTGAGATGTTGTAATCTTCTTCAACTTCTTCTTCTTTTGCTTCTTCCCTTGCATAAAGGTCTTGTAGCTTGTCCCAACGCTCTTTTGCTGATGCACATGATCCCACCTTGGATTTCATTGAATCTGTCAATCCATCCAGGATGGTATCTATTGCAAGTTTGTTGTTCCTTTTTGCTTCCATCTGAGTTGCAATCTTTGGTTTCTTCAAAGAATTGTATCTTGAAGCAACTGAGAACCAAACATCTACCCCAAGAGCTTTCAATTAAGTTTCCATTCTATTTTTCCAGTATTCAAAATTCCTTCCATCAAATGGTGGAATCCCATTTGGAATGTTGTCTTCCATTTTTGCATAGGATCTTCCTTCCAGTGGTTAAACTATACTGAGGGTAACCCGCTCTGATTTCAATTGTTGATATTGAGAGGGGGGTGAATCAGTATCAAGTACAATTTAAAAACCTTTTTCAACTTATACTTAAACCATTCAATTATATCCAATGAGCAATGAACAATAATATAAGAGTTACACCAATACACCATGCACAATATATGATAAATAATCAATAGTTTTTGTTCAAGGGAAGTAATGACTTCCAAAGGTAGCTACAACTTCCAAATGTAGAGGGAGGGATAAACCTCCAAGAGAAAGACACAATCCTCCAATATCAAGAGAGAGTTGAACTCTCCATCCTTGCTCCTTCCTTCCACCCAAGAATATATGAGAGATAATAAAACTTTACATTAAATCATCACCATCAACCAATCATCACATAGAACCTGATAATGCTTCCTGAGACTTCTTCAATTTCTGCAATTCTTCAATTCTTGGAGTACTCTGATCCTATAGATAATATTACTCAATGTATTCTCTGAAACTCCTCCAATTTTCACTCCTTGAATCCTCCCCAAAAAGAGTTTATAGAAAGAATGGTAGACTTTATTCAATTCTGGTCTATTCAGAAGACCCAACTTGTACAACATGCCTCGTGCTCAATATTTAACATCCGATTCTGAAACTTGCAAAAAAGAAACTACAGTCTGTAATATTTCCAATGGAAGTGGTCCCACTTCATTTGGATTCTGTATAAAGAAGTTATGACTGTTTTACCCGGAACACCTGTTTATTAACTAGCTTCAGGACTGGTCACAAACCCTATCTTCCACAGAGTGTATCTCGATAATTATAGGGAATCAAGAGATGGAATTTTTACCAGGGGTACCTTGATATGTCTTCTCAATACCATAGCGATTTTACCATCTGAATCATTCTAGAAAAAAAGTGTGACATCCCCCCAATTTTTTTTTTTTTTTTTTGTGTGCTAGAAATTTATTTCCGTTTTTGGCAAATTCGAATCTGGAATTTTTTTGCCATTTATGGCAATTTCGATTTTCAAATTTAATAATTGTATTTAATTATTGTGACTATTGGGCAGAGATCTGTTTAGACTCAACTAACTATTTGACTATGACACTTGTATCACAACAAAATATTTATATTAACTGCAGAAAGACAAATGGAACATCCATGTTAAAAATCAGCTGACCATGACTCCATGAGTGGGGAACAAGTTGAAACTGCCTCTGGGTTGATGATTACAAGTGGAAAATCAGATATTTGGCCACTGGTAGCCCCTAAAAATCAGGGATTTAGAAAGCTGCGAAAATCCCCAAAGGAGGGAAAAGACCTGGGCAAAGAAAATAAATATATAGCATATGCGAGGAGGCAGGACGCTGCCAAGTATGCAGGAAAATGATTCTTGAGCTCTCTTGCTGTTATGAACACTGCGAATTGAGTGTGAGGCAAGAGGAGTTTGTTGAAACAGAATCACCTTGCTGTTATGAGCACTGTTGAGTAAGTGTGAGGCAAGAGGATAACTGTTGGAATTGAAGGACATAACTGAGGAGGAGTTTTCAAGTTCGCCCTCATGGATTCATGGTCAGGCTAGGGGGTGAATCGAGCAAGTGATTTTGGATGCCATGTTATACGGTTGGGAGGAACGTGGCTGTTCCCTTTGTCTTCCCGCGAATTGGTCCAGATATGTTAAATCTTCTCCTTCTCTGTTCTGAATTATTTTATATCTGATGCAATATATTTGTTAAATCGGAACTGGAATGATTTCCATTTTCTGTCTGAATTATTTTATATCTGATGCAATATATTTGTTAAATCGGAACTGGAATGATTTCCATTTTCTGTCTGAATGATTTTATATCTGATGCAATGCATGTGTTAAATTGGAACTAAAATAATTTCCATTCTCTGGTGAATGATTCAATCACTGATGTAATGCATATTCTAATTATGATAGATAATAATGGGTAGGAAAAATCAGTTCAAATTCATGAAGCCTAAAGACCGATAGAGAACATATGATAAATCTAATCTCAAGTGACCCCTTTATGAACGAACGATAGAATTGGCCTTTTTGTTATGATAGTTGAAAGGATTATGCATGGTTAAATTTTGGAAGAAATCTCCTCTAAATTAGATTCATTGTTATTTTCTTTCTTTATGTGTTTTCTGAGTGAGATCAATGCTGAGATTGGCATATTGGGAGTGGAGGTTATGCTGTGATTTCATTAATCTAACAGTATGAATAATGTCGGGAACAAAATTACTGAGTTTTATTTTAAACTCTGTTCATGTTTTTTCTTCTTTTTCCGACTTTTCAGAGTTTATTGGTTCAAGTTGTGTGGAGTTCTTTTGTTCTTGCAAACTCCGAAAACCCGAAGTGGCCCCACAGCCTGATCAAATTTTGGGATTTGGCGATTACCATAGGATGTTGTTCTTGCATCAAGCATTACCAAATGCCGAAACGTGATATTGGCTGGGCCCCATACCTTTTCATGACTTCATGATTCGGCGTTTGACGTTGTGTAGTGTTTTGCATCGAGAGATTGAAACCCCGAAACCTCGAATTCCAAAATCCCAAAAATACGGGTCCCACCTTTACCTTTTCAGAACTTCAAGAAATATTTTGTGTTGTTGTTGACATTTGAAACCTCGAAACCCCGAATTCCGAAATCTCGAAATTACGGTTCCCACCTTTACCTTTTCGAAACTTCGGGAAATGTTTTGTGCTGTTGTTTGACATTTGAAACCTCGAAACCCCGAATTCTGAAATCCTGAAAATACGGGTCCCACCTTTACCTTTTCGGAACTTTGGGAAATGTTTTGTGTTGTTGTTGACATTTGAAACCCCGAAACCCCGAATTTTGAAATCCCTAAATTACGGGTCCCACCTTTACCTTTTCAAAACTTCGGGAAATGTTTTGTGCTGTTGTTTGACATTTGAAACCCCAAAACCTTGAATTCCGAAATCCCAAAATTACAGGTCCCACCTTTACCTTTTCGAAACTTCGGGAAATGTTTTGTGCTGTTGTTTGAGATTTGAAACCCCGAAACCCCGAATTCCAAAATCCCAAAATACGGATCTCACCTTACCCTTTCGGAATTTCGGGAATTGTTGTGTATTGACGATCGACTATTGTACTCACGAAATCCCGAAGTGTTGGTCACTTCTCGCGATTTCGAGAGTGGTTGTGTGTTTATATTTGACTGTTGAACTCGCGAAATCCTGAACTCCGAAATCCCGACATGCTGGTCATTTTTCGCTACTTTGGGAGTTGTTATGTGTTGATTTGGAGAATCTTCCTCTCGATTAGAAGTATGGAAGTAGCAGACCTGGTTAAATCGATGTTGGTGTTATAGACATCGTCAAATAAGGAAAACATAGGTAATTTGTACAAGATTTTAAATAACAGTGAAGGGAGGAGTATACATTATTGTACTATCGAGTAGGAAGTTTAAGTTGCATAGTAAAGACAATCAACGACAGTAAGTTTTCTAACAAAACTTTCAGACTCAAGCTTTATAACAGAAAGCCTACTTGCTTGAGACCTCGAAACTTTTCAAGGATAAATGTACAAATAATTTTTTTTTTTATGATGATTTTTGAGGTACATTACATATGGTATCAGAGCAAAAGTTACAACACTGGGCCTCAACATGGCCACATTAATTTCGTAGTATATATTTTGATTTATGAAAAGCTAATAAATCTTGTGGATTACAAACAGAAAGCTTTTCTGTTTTATGTTGAATAATGGCAGCCCAAGAAGGTGTAGAAATTAGGGTGGAAGAGAATCCGCAACAACGACCTCTTGGAGATCCAAGACATAACAGTGATGGAAGCTCACCCACGGAGGTGTTGGAAACAATGAGAAGCCTTATTGTTGAACTACAAGTTTTCAAGGCCAACAATGAAAAATTGAAGAAGGCACAGCAGGAACAACAAGAGATAAATGAAGTCCTGCTGCATAGTATAGTAACCAAGAAAAGTCTAGAAGATGATAACCAGGAGGAAGAGGTCAGCAAAAGGGCCTCCAAGAATTCTGGTACGAAAACGGAAAAATGAGACAGTTCATTTGAAGGGACACCTTCAGCTGAAGACAAAACCATACTGGACAGAAAAAGAAAACAAACAGACCACCTTGAAGGAGAATTTAAAAGATTAAATTAGCTACTTTTGATGGAGAATCCAGGACATGAGAAGAAGCCAAAGCATGGTTGTTGGACATCAAGAAATACTTCCAAATCTACAACTATTCTAGCAACATGAAAGTCAGAATGGCCATCTACAATGTGAAGGGAAAGGCCATCATTTGGTGGCAAGACCTGAAATTGGCCAAGGGCCTAAAGGAGAAACAATTGGAATGGTCCGACTTTAAGAAGTATTTTAAGAAACAATACCTTTCTGAAAGCTATTATGAAAGGAAGACGAAAGAATTCTATGAGTTACGACTCAGACAAATGACGATGGAGGACCTTATAAATAAATTTCTGGAACTACTAAGGTTTGTACCATACATCCGGGAGGATAAGGTAAAAATCCAACGATTCTTAAGCTGTTTACCTCAGTCCTACATGGACATAATTGAGTTTGACAACCCCAAATCCTTGAGTGAGGCATTTAGGAAAGAACGAATGTGCTATGACCAATATAAACAACGGGTAGAGTTTCCCAAGACCTGGAAGGATAAGAAGCAAGATGGAATAAACCAGTGGAAGAAGGGATACCAACTAGCTCCTTATCGGAATGCAACAAAAAGTTTCCCAAGGAAGGATTTGCACTCCAATCATTTGAATACACAAGGTAGCTGTAAACCGGTAAACCTTGGAACGAAGAAGTTTGGGGACAACTCCCACGAGCCATTAAGATGTTGGGAGTGTGGAGAGTCTCATCTAAGGAGGAACTATCCACGTTTAATTGCAACAAATAGAACTGTTGTTCACAATTTGCAGGAAGCCTCGACAGTGGGTGACATGGGCCGAAGTCTGCATCGGATAAATGCAGCCATAGATGGTCGACAAGCTGACCACAAGTCCTCGGTGGTAGAGATTGAAGGTAAAATTCATGAAACTTGAATTTCTGTTGTAATTGACCCTGGAGCTACGTTAAGTTATATTACTCCCGATGTAGTAGAGTCGAATAAACTTAAGAAACAAAGGCATGCAAAATATTGTTTTGTACAACTAACAACAGGGACTAAAAGAAAGGTAGTTAACTTTATTTCTGATCTTGAGTTCAGTTTAGATGGTCAAAAGATAAGGACCAATCTGAACATCCTACCACTAGGGTCTTATGATATGATTATTGGGATGGATTGGTTGGAACAACACAAAGCAGTACTAGATTGTTATACAAAGATACTTAGCTATAAAGATAATTTTGGCACTGTTAGAACAACCCAAGGCATACCAAAACTTGTGTCAGTTAGACAAGTTTCAGCGATGCAATTCAAGAAACGTATTAGAAAGGGATGTCAAGTTTACGCCATCCAAGTAACAAATCTATTAGAAAAAGAAGATAAGCCCAAGTTAGAAGACTTTGCTGTCCTACGTGAATTTAGAGACATGTTTGTTGATGAGAAACCAGAATTGCCTCCTAGGAGAGAAATAGATTTCTCCATAGACTTACTACCCGGATCAGCCCCTATCTCAAAAGAACCCTACCAAATGAGTCTACCAGAACTGACAGAATTAAAAATACAATTACAGGAATTGTTGGATAAAGAGTATATCAGACCAAGTGTCTCGCCATGGGGAGCACCAGTCCTCTTTGTGAAAAAGAAAGATGGTACTTTAAGACTATGTATCGATTATAGACAACTGAACAAAGTAACCATTAAGAACAAATACCCCTTACCCACGATAAATGATCTGTTCGATCAAGTTGGGGGGGCCAAGATCTTCTCAAAATTGGATTTACGATCCGATTATCATCAAGTTAGGATAAAGGACCAGGACATAAACACAACAGCTTTTCGAACAAGGTACAGACACTATGAGTTTGTAGTCATACCTTTCAGACTCACTAATGCACCAACCACATTTATGTGCTTGATGAACAACATTTTCAGCCAGTACTTAGACAAGTTCGTAGTAGTATTTATTGACGATACTCTGGTCTATTCTAAAACGGAGGAGGAACATGATGAACACTTACGAATAGTTCTGCAAACACTAAAGAAACACAAACTATACACAAAATTCGACAAATGTGATTTTTATCAAAAAGAAATACAATATTTAGGACATGTCATTTCCTCAGAAGGTATTGCCATAGACCCGGAAAAGATAAAAGCCATTATGGAATGGCCAGTGCCTAAGGATGTGGTAGATATCCAGTCATTCATGGGAATCACCGGATATTATCACACATTTATAGAAGGGTTATCCAAGATAGCCTACCCTATCACGTCACTACAAAAGAAAGGGACCAAGTTTAACTGGCCGCAAAAGTGTTAAGACAGTTTTAACAAGCTAAAATAATTATTGACATCGACGCCCATCTTGAAGGTAGCAGACCCAGATAAAGAATTCACAGTATGCGTTGATGCAAGTAAAGAGGGACTAGGTGGTGTTCTAACTCAGGAAGGGCACGTGATATGTTATGAGTCCCGAAAATTAAAGGAACACGAGCGAAACTACGTCACTCATGACTTAGAATTGGCAGTAGTAATACATGCCTTAAAAATGTGGAGACACTATATAATGGGCAGAAAATTCCTACTATTGACGGATAATAGCGGAGTGAAATATCTGTTTAACCAACCAGACCTTAATGCAAGACAGGCAAGGTGGCTAGCCTTCTTGAGCGAATTCGACTTCGAGTTCAGACATATCAAGGGTAAGGAAAATAAAGTAGCATATGCTTTAAGCCGCAGAATTCAGGGGTTATTTGAGATAAACATCAACATGGTAGAAAGTAATCTAGAACAAAGAATAAGGATGGTAGGCATCAACGATGGAAATTACACTAAGATAATGGCAGAATTTCAAAATGGTATCGCAAACTTAGATAAACCAGATATAAGTATCGACAAGAAGGGACTATTACGATTTAAAAACAGACTTTACATACCAGATTTAGCAGAGCTAAAATTAACTATTTTAGATGAAGTGCATAAGAAACCATACTTTGGCCATCCAGGTTACCAGAAAACAATAACAACACTCAGAAAACTATTTTACTGGCCTAATATGAAGGGAAAAACAATAGAGTATTTGGCTAGGTGCCAAGATTGTCAGCAGGTTAAGGCCGAACACCAGCATCCAGCCGGCCTATTACAGCCATTACCAGTACCAAAATGGAAATGGGAGACCATATCGCTGGACTTTATAACAGGTTTGCCTAAAACTCAGAAACATAATGATTCAATCATGGTTGTAATCGATAAACTTAGTAAGTCTGCACACTTTATTTCTGTAAATTCTACTTTTAAAGCTATTAACATTACTGAAATATTCATGAAATTTTTTTTTAGACTGCATGGTATTCCTAAAATGGTGATTTCAGATAGAGACGTAAAATTCACATCTGCTTTTTGGAAGGAATTGTTTGTAGGGCTAAATACTAATTTGAATTTCAATACGAGTTATCATCCACAAATGGATGGACAGACCGAAAGGATAAATCGAATCATAGAGGATATGCTCCGCATGTATGTAAGAATAAAGCCGAACAAATGGGAAGACTACCTACACTTGGTAGAATTTGCATATAACAATGGGTACCAAACTTTGGCTAAGTTGAGCCCTTTCGAAATACTGTACGGTAGAAAGTGTACAACTCCAATTAGCTGGGATAATCTGGCTGACAGACTCATGGTTGGACTAGAGATGCTCCAAGAAATGGAGAACATGGTAAAGAAAGTACAACAGAACTTGAAAGAAGCACATGACAGACAGAAGAGTTATGCGGATCAGAAAATAAGACAATTGGAATTTCAAGTGGGAGACCATGTTTATTTGAAGGTCAAAGCCCGAAAAAGCTCGCTGAAGTTGGGAAACTGTGCCAAGATGGCACCCAGGTTTTGTGGGCCCTTCGAGATACTAGCTCGAATTGGACCCGTAGCATATCAACTTGCACTTCCAGCTAATCTAAGAATTCATAATGTGTTTCATGTTTCTTTGTTGAAAAGGTATATTCATGACCCTACTCATATGATTGATTGGAACTTGGTGCAGGTGGAACCCGAGGGCGAGTTCCAGGTGGAACCCCTACGCATCCTAGACCGGAGAGAAATAACACTTCGGAACAGAGCCGTCGCTCAGGTAAAGGTGCAATGGAAGCACTTTAATCCTGAGGAGGCCACTTGGGAATTGGAGGGAGATTTGCGGAAATCTCATCCAATCCTGTTCCAGGAAAGAAACAAACACCGAGGACAGTGTTTTATTGAAGGGGGAAAGGATGTGACATCCCCCAAAAATAAATATTTTTATTTTTTGTGTGTTGGAAATTTATTTTCGTTTTTGACAAATTCGAATCTGGAAATTTTTTGCCATTTATGGCAATTCCGATTTTCGAATTTAATAATTGTATTTAATTATTGTGACTGTTGGGCATAGATATGTTTGGATTCAACTAACTATTTGACTATGACACTTGTATTACAACATAATATTTATATTAACTGCAGGAGGACAAATGGAACATCCATGTTAAAAATTAGCTGACCATGACTCCATGAGTGGGGAACAAGTTGGAACTGCCTCTGGGCTGATGATTACAAGTGGCAAATCAGAGATTTGGTCACTGGAAGCACCTGAAAATCAAGGATTTAGAATGCTGCGAAAATCCCCAAAGGAGGGAAAAGACCTGGGCAAAGAAAATAAATATATAGCATATGCGAGGAGGCAGGACGCTGCCAAATATGCGGGAAAAGGATTCCTGAGCTCTCTTGCTGTTATGAACACTGCAGATTGAGTGTGAGGCAAGAGGAGTTTGTTGAAACATAATCACCTTGTTGTTATGAGCACTGTTGAGTAAGTGTGAGGCAAGAGGATAACTGTTGGAATTGAAGGACATAGCTGAGGAGGAGTTTTCAAGTGCACCCTCATGGATTCATGGTCAGGCTAGGGAGTGAATCAGGCAAGTGATTTTGGCTGCCATGTTCTACGGTTGGGAGGAACGTGGCTGTTCCCTTTGTCTTCCCGTGAATTGGTCCAGATATCTTAAATCTTCTCCTTCTCTATTCTGAATTATTTTATATCTGATGCAATATATTTGTTAAATCGGAACTGGAATGATTTCCATTTTCCGTCTGAATTATTTTATATCTGATGCAATGTATGTGTTAAATTGGAACTAAAATAATTTCCATTCTCTGGTGAATGATTCAATCACGAATGTAATGCATATTCTAATTATGATAGATAATAATGGGTAGGAAAAATCAGTTCAAATTCATGAAGCCTAAAGACTGATAGAGAACATATGATAAATCTAATCTCAAGTGACACCTTTCTGAATGAACGATAGAATTGGCTTTTTTGTTATGATAGTTGAAAGGATTATGCATGGTTAAATTTTGGAAGAAATCTCCTCTAAATTAGATTCACTGTTATTTTCTTTCTTTATGTGTTTTCTGAGTGAGATCAATGCTGAGATTGGCATATTGGGAGTGGATGTTATGCTGTGATTTCATTAATCTAACTGTATGAATAATGTCGGGAACAAAATTACTGAGTTTTTTTTAAAACTCTGTTCATGTTTTTTCTTCTTTTTCTGACTTTTCAGAGTTTATTGGTTCAAGTTGTGTGGAGTTTTTTTGTTCTTGCAAACTCCGAAAACCTGAAGTGGCCCCACAGCCTGATCGAATTTTGGGATTTGGCGATTACCATAGGATGTTGTTCTTGCATCAAGCATTACCAAATGTCGAAACTCGATATTGGCTGGGCCCCATACCTTTTCATGACTTCACGATTCGGTGTTTGACGTTGTGTAGTGTTTTGCATCGAGAGATTGAAACCCCGAAACCTCGAATTCCGAAATCCCAAAAATACGGGTCCCACCTTTACCTTTTCGGAACTTCAGGAAATGTTTTGTGTTGTTGATGACATTTGAAACCCCAAAACCCCGAATTCCGAAATCTCGAATTTACGGGTCCCACCTTTACCTTTTCAGAACTTCGGGAAATGTTTTGTTCTGTTGTTTGACATTTGAAACCCTGAAACCCCGAATTCTGAAATCCCAAAAATACGGGTCCTACCTTTACCTTTTCAGAACTTCGGGAAATGTTTTGTGTTGTTGTTGACATTTAAAACCCCGAAACCCTGAATTCCGAAATCCTGAAATTACGGGTCCCACCTTTACCTTTTCGGAACTTCGAGAAATGTTTTGTGCTATTGTTTGACATTTGAAACCCCAAAACCTTGAATTCCGAAATCCAAAAATTATGGGTCCCACCTTTACCTTTTTGGAACTTTGGGAAATGTTTTGTGCTGTTGTTTGACATTTGAAACCCCGAATTTCGAAATCCCGAAATACAGGTCTCACCTTACCCTTTCGGAATTTCGGGAATTGTTGTGTATTGACGATCGACTCTTGTACTCACGAAATCCTGAAGTGCTGGTCACTTCTCGTGATTTCGAGAGTGGTTGTGTGTTTATATTTGACTGTTGAACTCGTGAAATCCCGAACTCTGAAATCCTGACATGCTGGTCACTTTCGCGACTTCGGAAGTTGTTGTGTGTTGATTTGGAGAATCTTCCTCTCGATTAGAAGTATGGAAGTAGCATACCTGGTTAAATCCGTGCTGGTGTTATAGACATCGTCAAATAAGGAAAATATAGGTAATTTGTACAATATTTTAAATAACAGTGAAGGGTGGAGTATACATTATTGTACCATCGAGTAGGAAGTTTAAGTTGCATAGTAAAGACAATCAATGACAGTAAGGTTTCTAACAAAACTTTTAGACTCAAGCTTTAAAATAGAAAGCCTACTTGCTTGAGACCTCGAAACTTTTCAAGGATAAATGTACAAATAATTTTTTTTTTTATGATGATTTTTGAGGTACATTACATATGGTATCAGAGCAAAAGTTACAACACTGGGCCTGAACAGGGCCACATTAATTGCTTAGTATATATTTTGATTTATGAAAAGATAATAAATCTTGTGGATTACAAACAAAAAGCTTTTCTGTTTTATGTTGAATAATGACAGCCCAAGAAGGTGCAGAAATCAGGGTGGAAGAGAATCCACAACAACGAACTCCTGGAGATCCAAGACAGAACAGTGATGGAAGCTCACCCACGGAGGTGTTGGAAACAATGAGAAACCTTATTGTTGAACTACAAGTTTTCAAGGCCGACAATGAAAAATTGAATAAGGCACAGTAGGAACAACAAGAGATAAATGAAGTCCTGCTGCGTAGTATAGTAACCAAGAAAAGTCCAAAAGATGATAACCAAGAGGAAGAGGTCAGCAAAAGGGCCTCCAAGAATTATGGTACGAAAACGGAAAAAGGAGACAGTTCGTCTGAAGGGATACCTTCAACTGAAGACAAAACCATACTAGATAGGAAAAGAAAACAAACAGACCACCTTGAAGGAGAATTTAAAAGATTAAACTAGCTACTTTTGATGGAGAATCCAGGACAAGAGAAGAAGCCGAAGCATGGTTGTTGGACATCAAGAAATACTTCCAAATCTACAACTATTCTAGCAACATGAAGGTCATAATGGCCATCTACAATCTGAAGGGGAAGGCCATCATTTGGTGGCAGGACCTGAAATTGGCCAAGGGAATAAAGGAGAAACAGTTGGAATGGTCTGACTTTAAGAAGTATTTTAAGAAACAATACCATTCTGAAAGCTATTATGAAAGGAAGATGAAAGAATTCTATGAGTTACGACTCAGACAAATGACAATGGAGGACCTTATAAATAAATTTCTGGAACTACTAAGGTTTGTACCATACATCCGGGAGGATAAGGTAAAAATCCAACAATTCTTAAGCTGTTTATCTCAGTCCTACAGGGACATAATTGAGTTTGAAAACCCCAAATCCTTGAGTGAGGAATTCAGGAAAGCACGAATGTGCTATGACCAGTATAAATAGCAGGTAGAGTTTCCCAAGACCTGGAAGGATAAGAAGCAAGATGGAATAAACCAATGGAAGAAGGGATACCAACCAACTCCTTATCGAAATGCAACAAAAAGTTTCCCAAGGAAGGATTTTCACTCCAATCATATGAATACACAAGGTAGCGGTAAATCGATAAACCTTGGAATGAAGAAGTTTGGGGACAACTCCCATGAGCCATTAAGAAGTTGGGAGTGTGGAGAGTCTCATCTAAGGAGGAACTGTCCACGTTTAATTGCAGCAAACAGAACTACTGTTCACAATTTGCAGGAAGCCTCGACAGTGGGTGACATGGACAGAAGTCTGCATCGGATAAATGCAGAAGTCTGCATCGGATAAATGCAACCATAGATTTCGGAAAATCTTTTGTGTTGTTGTTGACATTTGAAACCCCGAAACCCCGAATTCTGAAATCCCGAAATTACGGGTCCCACCTTTACCTTTTCGGAACTTCAGGAAATGTTTTGTGCTGTTGTTTGACATTTGAAACCCCAAAACCCCAAATTCCGAAATCCAAAAATTACGGGCCCACCTTTACCTTTTCGGAACTTTGGGAAATGTTTTGTGCTGTTGTTTGACGTTTGAAACCCCGAAACCCCGAATTCAGAAATCCCGAAATACGGATCTCACCTTACCCTTTAGGAATTTTGGGAATTGTTGTGTATTGACGATCGACTGTTGTACTCATGAAATCTCGAAGTGTTGGTCACTTCTCACGATTTCGGGAGTGGTTGTGTGTTTATGTTTGACTGTTGAACTCGCGAAATCCCGAACTCCGAAATCCCGATATGTTGGTCACTTTTCGCGACTTTGAGAGTTGTTGTGTGTTGATTTGGAGAATCTTCCTCTCGATTAGAAGTATGGAAGTAGAAAACCTGGTTAAATCCATGCTGGTGTTATAGACATCGTCGAATAAGGAAAATATAGGTAATTTGTACAAGATTTTAAATAACAGTGAAGGGAGGAGTATACATTATTGTACCATCGAGTAGGAAGTTTAAGTTGCATAGTAAAGACAATCAATGACAGTAAGGTCTCTAACAAAACTTTCAGACTCAAGCTTTATAACAGAAAGCCTACTTGCTTGAGACCTCGAAACTTTTCAAGGATAAATGTACAAATAATTTCTTTTTTTATGATGATTTTTGAGGTACATTACAAAAAGTTATAAAATAAATGGTAAGATGACCTGAAAATAACATACCTTAGAACACATCACCAAAAGACTTCATTCTCCCTTGAAATCCGGCCTTCTTTTACTTCTTATTTCCTCTGAAATTCGACTTATATCAAATGAATGTATAATGATGCTTATTTATACCATTTATGTCACTTCCTTTTAACATTAGGGACGACCTGACACTTTCTTATTTTGTAATTCTTTTCTTTAATTATCTTTAGTGCCTACATGTACTTCCTTCTTCAATTCACTTTGTCATATTCAAAAATTCATTTCTCCTCAACCATGAGGATCCACGTGATGTGCCACATACCACCGGAAACAACATGATGTATACTATCCATTCATGGGTGTTGTATATGCATGTGCATTGTCCTTCATGTCCAAATACCTTTATCAATCTTGCGGTCCAAAACCCATGACTAGGGTTGACATCAATGACAACAACCAATCTTCCAACACTTTACACAGTAGATGTTGTTTGTTATGTGTTTCTGATTTTTGTCTCAGAATTCATCCCCGCTTGATCCTCTGTTCCATTAATCAGTTCTATGTGTTAATTCCTCTGGAACTACATGTGGAGATTCATCCACTGTTGGATGCCTCTCTTGTAGTGGATTATTTGTTAATGTGTAAATGGTTATTCTTTTCATAATTCATCATTTTGATAGATTCTCTGTCGGGTAACCTTCCCTCTTGTCTTCATTCTTCTAAAGTTGCAACTGAGAATTCATCCTTTTCCAGATGCTCTCCCCTGCAATAGGCTAATTTACCTTTTCAAACTGACTTTTATTATTATAAATTGTTGAACATGGTGCTTACTTTGCCTTATTGTTTTTAGGGAGGTTTCAACCTGCATTAGCTGTAAGTCCTTGAGTTTCAGGATCTGACTCCATTGCCCAATGGTGCTACCCTATTGACTGTATTACCACCTTTTTAAACATAAAAAAAACCTGTCTTGTATCATAAATATAACCTCTGAGTGCCTACTGCCAAATATTTGTGAGAATGAATGGTCATACTGACCCTGAGAGAGCCCTCTCTGTTTGTATAGGTTAGAATACAATCTAAAGTAGGTTGAAAATGTTACCTCCGTGTTTTCCTAATGCAACCTAGGCTAAATACATAGTGCTAACACTAGGGGCAAGAAAATTTGAACCTATGTGGCATGGACCTTACATCGTGAAACATGTGTTGTAGAAAGGTACTTACGAGCTGATTGACTATGATGGAATCCCTTTAAAGGATCCCTAGAATGGGATCTATTTGAAAAAGTACTATGCCTGGGGACATCTTGCATGTGTGCTTTGTTCATTACTGTACCATATGTTTTGGTTTGGTGTCTGCATTTACTTTTGTGTGAGAGAATTTGTTTCACCCATAGCTTCTTATCCTACTTTTTGCTTGAATGTGTAGATGCCAGTTTTCTTTCCCATACGTTCTGGATTTGCGGATGGTGCTAGCCGACATACCCAAAGATTGTCTTTTGCAGCTTGGACCATTTACCATTCTAGAAAGTTGGTTATTTCATGAGGGATTTGTCTTGGTCTTGCAACCAATAATGTTGCAGAATATCATGCAATTATCATACTTTTGACCGAGGTTGCGTCTCTTGGTATAAATCATATAATTGTCAATCTAGACTCTCAACTCGTGGTTTGTAATTTGAATCTGATGCCGACGCACGCAACCTCACCACCCACAGGTCGAAAGGTCCACGTCTGCACATGATCTTTCTTCTTTCCTCGGCTCGAAGAACTCCAAATGGTTCTTCTATTTCCCTATTGGGAAATCTTCACCCACAACAACTCTCACGCGATCTCCTATTTCCACTTTGGGAGATCGGACTTCGCAACTTCGCGAATCCTGTGGTCGAACGTTGATTTCATGAATCCCCGAAACTCGATACAAGTCAACGCTGACCTTTTTCTTTCCTTGTCGGGATTTTGTTCCTATCACGATTTCGACACTCACGATGTTAAGCAACTCACTTATCCGACTCCCGAAACCTGATGTGCCGATCCTCTGATACACGCGCGAGTTGACTATTCAACGACCCTTCACTCCATCGGCATTTCAGACTTCGCAATATCATGAATCCTGATGCGAGGTTTTCGGGACTTTACTTTCTACGAAACTCTGAAATAACACGCCACATGTCCACTCACCAACTCCTCCGTGGCCCACTTTACCCTTTGGCTGTCGGAATATCACGTTTCGGAATATCGCGATTCCCGTTGCGCTGTTTATAGGATTTCAACCCACGAAAACCCGATAGCAATATCCACGCGTAAATCCAACGACCCTCGTGGCTTGGATCTACGGTCCTACTCCTCCTGAGCTTTCAGCCTTTAGGAAATACTCGCCGTATCTCCCCTGCTCCTCCGTGAGATCTAATGGCTCATGGTATTGCGCGAATTCTCCTCAGAGAATTCCGACCATCCGTCTTCCTTCTTGATGACTTCTTCAAATGAACTAAGTGTTCCTCCACAACTTGTGCACCTGTGGTGAGAAACTATGACGCTTCCTTAATACTTCCAGTCATAACTCCACCTGGCTTTGCTTCGACGACTTTGAAGGCCTTATCCTTCCCGAGATTCCTTTTAACTTTGAGTCTTAGAGAAGACTCTTGCACTCATTCCTTGCGGCAACTCTCAAACACTTCCAAATGTTAAGTTCCTTCGACCCTGCGCACACTTGCAACAACAGTTTCTCAATACTTCGCTCAGGTTCGCAACCCTAAGACTCTCTTCAACCTGCGCACTCCTTGCATGGCTCCTATTCCCAACTGCACTTCTGGGAATTTAGAACAAAGGTTAAACTATCTGAGCTCTTTGTCAACGCACTCCTTGCGGACACTTCAACTGCACTCCTTGCAGGAACTCTTGCTCAAATAGAGAAACAATTGAAACTAATTTCCCTTACTCCCTTTCTCACTCAGATTTCAAACATTTAACAAGAAATCATATACACAGCATAAAAGCAAATGTATAACAGGAAACAAACATTCATGAGCATATCATTCAACATACATACACAGAGAACAAACACGACGCCATGAATTTGAATCAACTTCTTTCTATTAATCCAAATATCTGTAAATGGGTGTTCTTACACAGCTCTCTGCTTCTCTTCTATGCTCTTCTTCCTGCTTCAATCTGATAATGTTACAATACACAATGAGGGTGTCTATATCCCGTTTCCCTCTTGCGCTCTAAAACTGTCTAATCTAGAATTAAATTCTATCTACTTACATTAACTACCATAAATGACTTCTACCTAACACAGACATGAGCGGGACGCTCAAGATCTGTTTACAACATTACAAGTGCGCCTTTAATTAATTATCACACATTTCTAAGGTTGGCGCATTAACTTCAAGGGAAATTCAAAATTTGCGCTGGCGCCTGTCCAGCTGTCTCTCGCTTCCACGCTGGCTCGCTTGATGTTGGCGATGCTCCTGCATCATAATCACTTTTATTCTATCCATAATCCAACATTTATATGTCTTTATTTGAGGGTTCTCCATCTCGAAAGGTCATTTGATTGCATCGAATATTTACATATATCGAGAGAATTTTATGTTATTACCGTTTCATTAGCGAATTACATGTTATATTGGCATATTGCACATAGATAAACATTCGAAACCATAAAGCATACATGAAAGCGAAAAAAATGAAAACATTACATCGAGAAATAGGTAGCCGAAACAAAATCCACACACACACACACACACACACACACACACACACACACACACAAACATCAATATATAAGTAGCAAACATTTGTCATACATATGTCCAAAAAAGTACATAAGGGTCAAAACCTTAGGCTAAATATCCTATACATCATCATCTAAAAGACTAGGACAACATCCATCAGGAAACTCTATCAGTCTTCCTATGGACTATGGTGCTCATGATAGTCAATAACTGCTCTAGTCACTTGGCATAGTAGGTGACTCATGCCCTCAGACACACCCACTACGTGTATCTGTAAGTGATGAGGGATGCCTCAAAGACACATTGACAAGACTTCCATGGTTAAACCCATCAAGTTCCTCTCCATGTCCCGAAGTTCTCAGGAATCATCATCTCCCTCCCTCTATCTCCAAGGCTTATCTGCACCGAGCATATCCTGACATACTATCAGGATACACCGGTCCTCAATCTGCAAGATGAAATTATAAGTTAATCCCTTTGTACAAAAAAAAAATCGCATACATCAAAACTTAAAAAAATAGAATATTATGAAGTCATGTTCTTTAGAGTTCCACCTGAAGCATCTGAATGTGCTCCTTGAGGGAGCACCAAGTCCGTACTTCCCCATAAATCCATACCAACATAGGAGAAATCCTATATCATAGGAAGTTTCTTCTTTCACGAATCTAAGAAATCAACATCAAAAGAAAAGACTGAACGACTGACCCCCAGTCGAGCCGAAAAACTGGTCCATGTCTCCATGCGTGGTTCAAAGACTAGATGTATAGGCATGTGAATATGAGGATGCAACAATGAAGCTCTCTTTAAAAATAATGGTACTAGTAAAGAACCATATCCGAACTGCTTCTGCTTCCCAGTCTTACATCTTGTGATTTGATCCTTTAAATTAATCAACACACCACCACACTAGTTGAAAATATTGGGCTCCATGCACTTGACTGCATAAGCATCCGAATGTGCTCCTTGAGGGATCACCAAGTCCGTACTTCCCCAGAAATCCATACCAACAAAGGATAAATCCTATATCATAGGAAGTTTCTTCTTTCACAAATCGAAGAAATCAACATCAAATGAAAAGACTGGACAACCGACCCCTAGTCGAGCCGAAAAACTGGTCCATGTTTCCATGCGTGGTTCAAAAATTGGATGTATAGGCATGTGAATTTGAGGATGCAACAATGAAACTCTCTCTAAAAATAATGGTACTAGTAAAGAACCATATCCGAACTACTTCTGCTTCCCAGTCTTACATCTTGTGATTTGATCCTTTAAATTAGTCAACAAACCACCACACTAGTTTAAAATATTGGGCTCCATGCACTCGACTGCATAAGACATATTTGATTTGGAAATGAGGTGGGGACAAGTTCTTCCCGCCAGTTTAGTGATGGTAAAATCAATAGTGCGGAGAGGAAAATCTGCTATCTCTTTGATGATGATCTTGCCACGAGTCTTGTGGGACCCTGCTAAAAAAAATATGAGACATAACTATCAGTAGTCCTACATGTGCTACGAGACCCGAACATTATAATGGGTGCTCCTCTATTTGAGATCCCTATCATAAAATATATGTCCTCAATATCGATCTCGAGGGAGTGAGGACCAACTCTAAAAATTTGTTCAGTGACATCCCACATCACTATAATATGTTCCAAAAGCATCAGTTCTTTCCTCATACTCTAGGTTTTGAAGAGGTTTAACAACCCACGGTTTCTGAGGGCATTGACGATTTTTTGATCTTGTAAGGAAGAAAAATCATCATTTTTGTGCTCTCATTCCTTCCATTCCAATATGGTGGAAATAAATATCGTGAAAATGACAAGAGAAATCATTAGTAAAAATTTGAGAGCAAATGGGTGTTTTTCTATTAAGTAAAACTCAATTTTTTTTTTTCAATTTTTGCGCCTGAAACCCTCCCACGACGAGCCATAGGGCATTGATTCTCCCTCTCTTTGATGTGTAGAGCATCACTGACGCCCCTCACGATAGTCTGGGGGAGCGTCACTGCTCGAGGGCACTATGAAATCCCTAGCTTGGCTCAAATCCTGGGAAAACTTTCCTTAAACGAAATAATAAAACCATGAAAATATAGATAAGGGAAAGAGCACTTACCTGGTCTAGAAGGTAGTTGAAACGATGTCCCAAATATCCCTAAATCAATAGAATAAGAATCACTCAAGAAAGGGTAAAATATCAACTTTTACAAGGTGAAGTGAAAATGAATTGGAATTTAGCCCATTTGGCCCTATTTTAACTTTTTAACTAGTTCATTTTTACCCACTTTTATATTAAATTACCCTAAAAGATAT
>ML782776.1:493998-509491 GCA_009831015.1 Picea engelmannii
GAAGATGACAAAGTGAATTGAAGAAGGAAGTACATGTAGGCCCTGAAGATAATTAAAGAAAAGAATTACAAAATAAGAAAGTGTCAGGTCGGCCCTAATGTTAAAAGGAAGTGACATAAATGTTATAAATAAACATAATTATACATTCATTTTTATACTATTCGAATTTCAGAGGTAATAAGAAGAAAAGAAGGCCGGATTTCAGGGGAGGATGAAGTCTTTTGGTGATGTGTTCTAAGGTATGTTATTTTCAAGTCATCTTACCATTTTTGCTATAAATTTTTTTCTAGAATGAGTCAAATGGTGAAATCACTATGGTATTGAGAAGACATATCAAGGTACCTCTGGTAAAAATTTCATCTCTTGATTCACTATAATTATGGAGATACACTCTGTGGAAGATAGGGTTTGTAACCAGTCCTGAAGCTAGTCAATAAACATGTGTTACGGGTAAAACAATCATAACTTCTTCATAAATAATCAAAATGAAGTGGGACCAATTCCATTTGAAAGAGTATAGACTTTAGTTTCTTGTGTTCACGTTTTTGAATCGGATGTTAAATATTGGGTGCGAGGCATACTGTACAAGTTGGGTCTTCTGAATAGACCAAAATTGAATAAAGTCTACCATTCTTTCTATAACCTCTTTTTGGGGAGGATTAAAGGAGTGAAAATTAGAGGAGTTTTAGAGAATACATTGAGTAATATTATCTACAGGATCAGAGTACTCCAAGAATTGAAGAATTGCAGAAATTGAAGAAGTCTCAGGAAGCATTATCAGGTTCTATGTGATGATTGGTTGATGGTGATGATTTAATGTAAAGTTTTATTATCTCTCATATATTCTTGGGTGGAAGGAAGGGGCAAGGATGGAGAGTTCAAATATCTCTTGATATTGGAGGATTGTATATTCTTGTTGGAGGTTTATCCCTCCCTTTACATTTGGAAGCTGTAGCTACCTTTGGAAGTCATTACTTCCCTTGAACAATAACTATTGATTATTTCTCATATATTGTGGATGGTGTATTGTGGTGTATTGGTGTAACTCTTATACTATTGTTCATTTCTCATTGAATATAGTTGAATGGTTTAAGTATAATTTGAAAAAGGTTTTAAATTGTACTTGATACTAATTCACCCCCCTCTCAGTATCAACATAACCCGTCTGCATTATTTTTACAGTTGGGTAAATTTGCTTGTTTATGAGTCATACCAATTCTATGTGTCGTCATACCCTTTCGACTCCTTCAAAGAGAACCTTTGGTTGTCATCACATTATGTTCTTGGTACTCGTCGAGTCAATGCTTCCAAGTCACTTGTCGTGTCATACAATGTTCAAGGGAAGTCTCAACTTCAATCAACCTCTGTAGTGATATCCATTTTCATACTTGTGTCAGTTTGTCCATAGTTTCTCTATCATCTCAAATCAATATCCTAATCAGTTTTGTGTCATTGATGGGGGATACATCATGGCCCTCCCTCGATGAGTATTTTCCTGTCGACTTCAACGCATAATCCAGGAATCAAGCTGAGAAACCGATTAGTGCTTTTGAGCCTGCATGCCTCAATGGCATGTTTCCTCTCTTTCGACAGTAGGTTTGCACCATTGACCCCTGATCATAAGGCTCTTTCGAATGTTTGACTTAAGTTCATTGATTTACATTCGCCGGATTACATTAAGGTACCTTGGGAGTCATTGACATCATTGGTGATTTCCCTCACACTTGTTAATGGTATACATTAATGACCGATAATCAAGTGGTTTCTACCATATTCGACACCAACATATGTATTCACATGGTTAAAATTGTACTAGTTTGGGATTGGGATGAAGACCCTAGGAACCTTTTTGGAACCTACATGTTATGTGCCTAACTTAGGTTGCGATGGAGGAAAATATTACGGATGTGCACTGTCACATAGATCCACTTTGTATTTGTCCATGGCTATGTTGTTGTCATATTGTAGCTCCACTATGTAAAATCTTGTGTCTACAACTTGATCAATTCATGGAGGTATGGATCCACGTTGTATGTTTGGTGGCCATATCCTTAGTCAATTATTTCATGGATCCGCAGTGTATTGGTCAACGACCATGAATCAAGTCCATTTTGTATCGAGCATGGGTATGCTTACCTCGGGATGATTCATATATATGTTGTTTGATGTTTGTTTCCAACTTCCATCTGACTCTCCTATTCTAACACCCCTTGTCACACATCATTCTGTAAAGTGTTTCGACCATCAATATTTTTCTGTCCTCGCACTTTAGGGGGCAATTTGTTACACGCAAAATTGTCACATCTAAGTGTTGCACCTTGATTCTGCATATCTTACACTATGATAAACATTTTGTCATGTTCCCTAGTTATCAAAGAGAAGAAAATCCACTTTTTGAAGGTCAAACACATATCTTTCCCCTTTTTATTTGGCTTAGTTGGAGCATTGACTCCCCCCTTCTATGGATCAGGGAGCGTCACTCTTAGGGTGACGCCTCTTACTAGACTATTAGGGAGTGTCACTCTTAGGGTGACGCCTCTTACTAGACTATCAGGGAGCGTCACTGACACCTCCTTCCAATATAATTAGGAGCGTAAGTCATGTTAGGGTGGTTTTAACCAATCCCACCTTATTCTATGGGTTGAATCTGAGATACTTTTGGTGGTTATGATTGATGGATGACTCATAGGCTCGAGTCTCTGATTTTTGGGTAATAAATACTAACTTATGGAGTAAAGATCTCATCCATCCATTTATATTATGATTTGGTTAAACATCCCAAATCCTCTATATAAACAAGGTATCTCAAGGGTGAAAGGGATGAGAAAGAATTAAGGTTTGAAGCATGGAAAAATTTTGTTTCATTTGTCAGCATACAGTAAGGGGCTGGATAAGAAGAGCATCGGAGGAGGCTTGTAGCACATCATGATTGCAAGTTCCATTGTTTCTCATATTAATAAACTTGGAATATTTCCTTATTTCTGTCTCGTTTCAAGTTTATGTATGAATGATTGTGGCCTAGTTATGATATCTTTTATCTGACTTGTTACAAGCAGCAGAAGAAGAGGATTGTTATATTTCTTTGCAGGTAGACTACGTTTGGAGCTGGAATAGATCCAACACTGGAACAATAAGAGCAGCGAGGATAACCGACACAAAAAGGTGCCTCATTCTCTTCCTCCTCTCTTATTTCATGTATAAATATATGGTGTTATAGAGTTATTTTCCACCTAATCATTAGGTCATTATCACCTAAATATCACATAATCACTAGGTCATTATCCCTTAGAAACCCCTTATTTTAACCCTTAAAACCTACCACTTCTTCTCTGATTTTCTAGTCAAATTCCAACTCGGTCACCTTTTTCCTTCATTGAGGGTGCGACCGAAAGGGATGGTCACTCCTTTTGGCCTACTAAGGAGTGACCGATTGCTTTGTCTATGTGTCTAGGGAGCGACCAAGACTAGAAGCTCCTATTTTTGGATTTGGTTTCTATGGATGAGACTTCCCACTGATTTCTCAAGTTTTAGCCTCAAGAAGGATTCCATTATGAGCTCAAGAATATTATAATAATAACTATATGGCCTTATCCCTAAATCCCTATAAAAACCAAGACATTTCCCTTGGGAAATGAGGAGGAAATAGCTAGAAAATTTACTCTGGTGATTTGGTTGCAAGACTTGGGCAAGGAGCTTGGAAGGAGGCCATCTCCTCAATATACATATGTAAGTTGTAATATTTATTCTTTGATTAATAGAAGACACGCTGGATGTTTCTCTCTATCTAATTTTTCATATAATTTTATGTATTCATTGGTAGAGAATTAGTATAATTATGTGTTATGATATAGTATTAGATCTGTTGTCAATCCATGCATGATTGCTTTGATGTTTGGGAGGTTTTCATCTTCTTTGGTTGTTTTCATGTATGAATCATATCTAGGAAAATCCTTAGTTTATGTCTCTATTCCTGTCTTAGGTGTTGGTAGAACCTAAGGGAGTTCATCTCCTACAGGGTGCAAAATCCGTACAATAGACTAGCGACCATACTGGGGAAGTTTTTCTCCATGTATTAATTCCCTTAGATTGTTGAATTGTTGAATCCTCTTTGTAGAAACCTCTGCCATTTTAAGTTCTCTTGTTACATCCCAATCATTTCCTCACTCTTTTCCGAGTCTAGTTGAAGAAACCCATATCCTATATCTGACAGTTCTCATCCAGATCCACCTTTTTTTCATTTCCCAGGTTTGGTCACCCTTTCCCTGTGTAAATAGAACAACCAACCTCCTTTGGTTTCCCTTTTTTTATCTATGAGGGAGAGACTAACCTCCTTTGGTCTCCCTTTTGGATCTATAAAGGAGGGACCAACCATCCTCCTAGGTTAACCAGGTGTGACCATACCTTTTGGTCGCCTTTTCGCCCTTCACAAGGAGTGACCAAGTCACTTTATCTCCCTTTTCAGGGAGTGGCCATTATCCTGAGAACACTTTTTGAAGAGTTATACTTCAAAAAACTCACTCAGACCTATTTTTTGTGGCCTCTTCAACACTCTAGATCCACCTTAGATTCCTTGCTGTGAATTTTACAATTTTTTGTGATTTTTTTTTGCATTTTTCTTGAAACATTTTCCTCTGTTTCTGTATGCCACTCAACTTCTTGTTGCATTGGTATGACCAGAATTGTCTTCCTTGATCTCTTCAATCAGTTTATAGATCCTTTTCATCTCCTTGAGAGATTTTTTGGAGAAATTTCTCTTTGATTGTTTTTCCACTCTTGCTTTGATTTCTTTTTAGTCATTTGGAAGACTTTTTTTTTTTTTTTTTATAGTTTTGAAGCCTTGAGTTTTGCGTGTTTCAATTTAGAATATTCTCTTTATTACTTCTTACCTACTTTTAATTTTTCCTCATATTATGGCCAACCATCCGACCTCCCTGAATGGTCCTTATATGCCAGTGTCATCCGCTTCGCTGTAGGTCAATTATGTGGCAACTTGTCCCATGCATTCAACACTGAATGAGAAGGAATATATTCCTTATTTTGACTTAGATCCAATAGTTGACATGGTGATATCCTCGATAGGGATTTTAGAGCATGATCTCCCTACCCCTATTGCGCCCCTCAACATGTGTTCCTTCTAGAGTGTTGTTCTTTCGTCTCGCAAAGATCTCTTGGAAGCCATGATAGAGGTTTGCCCCTTGAAATGTATTCCTTCCAAATTATTATCCTCTTGGAAGCCATGATAAAGATGATACCTACGAGCATGGTTCCCATTTTTGTGTCAATCTTGTTAAAAAATGAAACAGAGGTATGGGGATCCAACCCAACAAAGAGAATAATTTATTTTTGATTTCAAGCTTGTTAAAAATGAAACCGATCGTCAAGCATAGTTCTTTTTTTGTGTCAAGCTCGTTAAAAAATGAAACAACCACCTCTTCTATTGAGTCGAGTCTTCCATTACAACTCATAGATGAACCTTAATTCCATCCACCTCGATCAGTTGATCCTTTTCTTCCTCCCTCTCCGGTGAACATTTTTCCTATTAGTAACCAAGAGTCTATTGGGTATAGAAATTGATGATAGGAGAAGAGTCAGTGGATGAAATGAAGCTTGGGGGGAATGCCTCCAACCTTTTATCATGCTGGAGTTAAGCCACTAGCTTCTCAAGATGGGGGAAAAGTACCAACCACCCACCTTTGGAATTTACATTGGGAAGTGTCAAGCACAATTAGTTTTTAGTTTTAAGCTCATTAAAACAATGAAACCATTTCTGAGCATAGTTTTCCTAGTTTCAAGCTCACGAAAAAAATGAAACCTACCCAAGCATAGTTTTACTTTGTTTCAAGCTTGTGTAAAAATAAAACCAATCATGAGCTTAGTCTTTGTTCTTTCTCATGCTCGTAAATACATGAGAATAGGTTATCGAGCTCAGTATTTGTTCTTTCTCATGCTCGTTAATACATGAGAATAGGTTACCGAGTATACTTTTATCTATTTTTCAAACTCGTAAAAGCTATATGAAAAATGAACTCTTTGGAGTCTCCTTTAAGCTCTTTTCAGACTCTCTAAACATTAAAAGATTTTTGAGTGAGCTTGTTTCCTTTCACACTCGTTAAAAGGTTAGAAAGGGCGTATTTCGATTGATAGTTTACCCCTTTTTTGGCCTCGTTAGACTAATTATGAAAAATGAATACTCTATTCAAGCATGATTAGAAGAGTTCTCCTAGGTATCATTTTATACTTTTCCATACCTTGGAGACTAACTTTATGAAAAAGTTCATCGTAGAGTCTTCTTTATCGAATCTTTTCAGAATCTCTAAACATGAATTACCATCCAGTTTACCTTCTTTGGACTTGTTAAAATTCACATTGAAGGAACCACACATGGGATCGAACCCCTCCTTCCTCAGGTTCGTTAAAAATATGTCTAGGGACTCATCGCTAGATGAGCTATATCAAGCATATGCTATCCTCCTCCAGCTCGTAAAACTAGAAATAGGTACTCACCGATCATGGTGGGGAATTTTTAGAGGGTTTTTCTGTCTTGTTATCTTCATTATGGAAGTTATTACCACTTCGAGTCACCCTTGAACAATGCACATGTTCTATCATCATATCTAACAATTGGGTCATCCATTCTCTCTCATTGGCCACCATTTCCATTGTGTGTCACATTCCACTGATAGGTCCATGAGCAATTATTATGGTATTCATCTGATTTAATGCTGCCGAGTCAAGTTATTTGTCATGCATACTTGTTCAAGGGAAGTTTACCTGTGTCAGCCACCTCTAGTTTCTTTCATCCTGTTTATCCCGACCATCCCTGTGTCATTTGTGCTCCATTATTATGATTTTCACACCATTTATATTTACATGTTTCGTGTCTATTGATGGGGGATACATCAAGGCCCTCCTTTGATGAATTCCACCCTGTCGACTACAACTCATTATCCAGGATATAAATCTAGAAACCCATCATTACCATGGGATTTGCAGACATTAGTGGCAGGTCTCCTTGCATTTCGATAGTGGGTTTACATTATTGGCTCATGTCGAATGAATATATGGCTATTCGACGTCAACTCCTTTATTCAAAATTTGTAGATTGTACTTTATATCTCAGGTTCCATCATCATCATCGTTGGACTCCCTCACATATTTTAACGATATACATTAATGACCAGTAATCAGACAGTTTCTACCATGCTCGACTTCAACTCATTTATTCACATGTTGTAGATTCATACCATTTAGATCAAGGACGAAGACCTTGAGATAAGATCAGACTCCTATTAGATGATATTTCCCAAGCTATGATGGAGAATATTCATGAACACTTCATAGATTGCTCAGTTATTGATTCATCTCACTGATTTGTATGATGTGACATAGATCCACATTTGTACTTGGCCGTGGCTATGATTTCACTTACGTTTTGCATGGATCCACAATGTATATTTTCATGGCCATGATTGAGTCATGATTGGTTATTGATGGATCCATGGTGTATTCTATTGTGGCCATAATCCCATTACTTTTGTCATGCATGGATCGATAGTGTATTTATGGCGGTTATTCTCTTGTTTTTATTACCGAGCATGGGTATTCCCACCTTGGGGATCTTTTTCTGCAGGATTGGTGATGGTCTTCTCCAAGCTTCTTTGCCCAAAGCTTTGCGACTTGATTTATAAAGTGTTTCGGCCATCAGACACCTCTTCTAACCTGATACTTTAGGGGGAATATTTTATAGAGTTATTTTCCACCTAATCATTAGGTCATTATCACCTAATCACTAGGTCATTATCCCTTAGAAACCCCTTATTTTAACCCTTAAAACCTACCATTTCTTCCCCGAGTTTCCAGCCAAATTCCAACTCGGTCACCTTTTTCCTTCATTGAGGGTGCGACCGAAAGGGATGGTCACTCCTTTTGTCCTACCAAGGAGTGACTGATCACTCTGTCTATGTGTCTAGGGAGCGACCAAGACTAGAAGCTCCTATTTTTGTATTTGGTTTCGATGTATGAGACTTCCCACTAATTTCTCAGTGTTTAGCCTCGAGAAGGATTCCATTATGAGCTCTAGAATATTATCCTAATAACTATATGACCTTATCCCTAAATCCCTATAAACCAATCCATTTCCCTTGGGAAAATAGGAGGAAAGAGCTACCAAAGTTACTATGGTGATTTGGTTGCAAGACTTGGGCAAGGATCTTGGAAGGAGGCCATCTCCTCAATCTACATTTGTAAGTTGTAATATTGCTTCTTTGATTAATAGAAGACATATTGGATGTTTCCCTCTATCTAATTGTTCATATAAGTTTATGTATTCATTGGTAGATAATTAGTATAATTATGTGTTATGATATACTATTAGATCTGTTGTCAATACATGCATGATTGCTTTGATCTTTGGGAGGTTTTCGTCTTCTTTGGCTGTTTTCATGTATGAATCAGATCTAGGAACATCCTTAGTTTATGTCTCTATTCTAGTCTTAGGCATTGGTAGAACCTAAGGGAGCTCAACTCCTGTAGGGTGAAAAATCCCTACAATAGATGGAAACCATGAATGTTAGTGTCCATTTGTTCTAATTGTCTTAGTTGAAGAAAACCCAACTAAGGGGAGCTCAACCTATCCACAGGGTGATATTTCTCACAACACACACACACACACACACACACACACACACACACACACACATTCAATCAATGTAATAATAAAATTGAAATCTAAATAAATAAATAAATATAATAATAACAACCATCTCATTAAATCAATTAACTTAATTAAAATAACAATTTCTCTAATCAAATCAATTAAATTAATAAATAACAACAATTCTAAATGAATCAAATATATTAATAAATTATACACCCATGACAAACAACCATACTCTTTATTTCAATACATCATAATAATACTAGTGTACATGGGCAATGTATGTATGCATAGTTGGCCCATACATAGCTCATGCGTGTACTAATGACAACAACCATCACATCTAATTCACAATTTATGTATGCTCATAACCAAGTCGATAGTGCAATAAACCTCATAATGAATTAATCAATAATTTACTCTAACATAATAGCATAATTTCATCAATCACAATCATTTAAAATGAATGAAACATTCACCAAGATGATCATAACTGAGTTAATCATTTGACACAAAAGAAAAGGGAATAAGTTAGGTATTAAAGTTACATGATTAAAACCCAACAACACTCTCAACTACTCCGAAACACCCTTCCTCCCTAACCTACTTCCATCTTCTAGATCCCATCCTTCCTTTGTTGTATTATACTAGAGAATCAACTATATTGAACTAACTCCAAATATAACATGTAAGAGGAAGTTTCAACTACCTTGACCAAGCTTCCCTAGTAGGCAATTGATAGCCATCACCACACATCTAGGGGAGCATGACTTAACACAGTTCTTCCATAACTCCAAGTTTCAGAGGGTAAATAGTGGGCAATGCCTCCACCCCTCCTTATAGAACTAGGGTCAACACCCTATCATGAACCATATTGTGGAACTCTGTTATGGGATCTTTTTCATCAAATAACAAGTTTTGATGGCTATGCCACCTAAAAAACCTACACTTTCCCAAATACCATAGCCATGGATTTGAACCAATACAAAAATAACATAATGACACTTCATATCATACCATTTCTCATTCGATGTCCACGACATCGACCACTTAATGTCACACTACTCTGGATATCACATAGCCCACTCAACCTGTAGGTTAATTTGCAACAAAAGATCGTGCATAAACATAAAACAATTGACATGTTATTCCCACCCTACTCATCGACAAACCATGTAAATCAACTAGTTCATTAGGAGCATGGTATTAATTGCATTAAAACATATCATTAATCCTCGTATCCATGTACCAAAATCTTCAATTAAAACTTGCATGTTAGAATTAGATCACATAACATCCCTCATTAATAACATACCAATAATTATTCATAGTATTCACATATACGCAGGTTCACATGCCCACAAAATGAAGTGCTAATGTTTAATATTGTTCCACATATAACAAGAAAGGAAATGTAATTAGTCCATCATGTAAATTTAGTTTCCTAGGTCAAAATGAGGTGTTACACATCCATACAAAAACCTATTATATACCATGTTCATGGAGTTTATCAATTGGGGGCAACATTTTTTTGAATGATTGGCTCGATGATAATTTCATAAATTATACATGGCCACCCCTTCTAAATCATTATTCAAGTTTGCAGGAGGGGGTTCAATAGGTCTAGGAGGGATAAATCTTTTGAAGAAAGGTCTATATGGTCTTTGATTAGAAGTTTCTTCTCCATTATTTATTTTCATGTTGATGACTTCATTTGATGACCATTCGATGACCATTCTTTGCATGCTCTCCATGTCCATGGAGTCTTTATCCTTAACTTTTATAGTTTTCTTTGATTAAGGTTTGGTTAAGATAATAATTTTCTTTGGTTGAATAACCCCCTTTCTGAAAGTTTCTTGGCTCTCTTTTCATCCCTTTATTTCAATTATACTTTCTTGGGTTCTTCAAAATTTGATGCTAAGGTATTGTTTCCATCTTGCTGGACAAACATGGAAATTGGTGTAGTTAAGACACTAGCATAAACTTTGATTTGAAGTTATTGTGTAGGTTCCATTTCATATTTAAATTTGTCTAGTACAATGGTAAAACACTAATTAAAATCCCTTACCTTTTCCTCAGGGCTTATGAGTAAAGATAATAGTTTTGAATGTTAAAGAGTTAGAGGTACTCTCTTCCCAAATATTATCTAAACAATATTTTTAAAAATCATCCCAATTGGTGATTGATCCAATAGATAGATTGAAATACCAAGTAGAGGCTTAGTTTGAAAAGTATATGGAAAAATCCTACAAATCACATCTTCATGCTACACATTCATTAATATGATGGTCATAATGAATTTCTTAATGTGATCTTATAGAGGACCAAATAGTTTAGGGTCACATTTGGGAAGTAGGTGGTTTGAATGCTTAGGTAAATTATGTAGTTGATCGGATATGGACAAAGCATGATAGGCCAACCAGGGATGATTTGAAATATGATCCATATCTGAGTGATGTGAATTGGTATCCAAATGATTATAATTAGAATTTGATCCTTCTGAGTCATCTAAATTAGAATTAGAAACCGTCTGTCCTTTAGATTGCTCACTTTCTATTAGGGTTGAAACAAGGTTGATTGAAGTTAGAGGAATTAAGCCAAATGATTTTGTAATTTCTTGTAATGATAATTCTACCAAGTCTTCTACACTATAAACTAGGGTATGATCCCTAGTGCTAGTTGCGATTCGATAAGTGTTTCTTCATCAAGGAAGCAAATCTTGGTTACATGAATATCATTATATGGTGATAATTATATGGGATACTCTTTTTCTTAGCTAAATTTTGATGGATCCAGTATGAGGGAGATGCATATTTCTTTCCATGCCCAACATGGAGTTGACACATGACATTTAAATAAATTATTAATAACAAACAAATATTTCAATGTCGACCATAAATAAAATATTTCAATGTAATATATATATATATATATAGTTTACACTGAAATTAAGAACTAATTCTCATGAGTTGCACAAGAAGAGCCAACCACTGGAGCAACTGGACAGGGTGATAGAAAAAATAAGAAGGATGATGCTGAAGTCAGTAGAAGCAGTCAGCAAAGGGGAGCTGAACAAAAAAGGACTTGCCATAGCAGCAGGAAAGAAGAAGAAGAAGAAGGTTTACACTGAAATTAAGAACTAATTCTCATGAGTTGCATAAGAAGAGCCAGCCACTGGAGAAACTAGACAGGGTGATAGAAGAAATAAGAAGGCTAATGTTGAAGTCAGTAGACGAAGTCAACAAAGGGGAGATGAACAAAAGAGGACCTGCCATAGAAACAGGAAAGAAGAAGAAGAAGAAGCAACAACAACAACAACATAGATGGAGAGGAGCAAGGGGAAAAATCCAAGAAAGAGTTTGGGATCCAACAGGATTTCAACACTGGAGAAGAGAAACTCATGAGCAAGAGCTCATGATTTTACCAGCAGTGGATTATGATGCAGGAGCATCGCTCCACCTCAACAACGCCCTTGCATACCAACACATCAACACGCATTTCAGAGAGGGAGAGGCACCGAGCCTCCCATTTTTAAATTTGAAATATAATCCTATACAGATTCATGTTGTAAGATTGAGTGAAAATCAATCCATATATCTGAACAGGCAGAAGATAAGATTGCCTTTAATGGCTGACAGGTTGATGGCTCTAGGTTCAATTCAGACTAGATGGCCATTTATGAAAATTCAATGTAATAGTTAAGGTTAGGTGAAGAGGACAAGCTCGTAGAGCCCTCTTTTGAAAAGAACAGAGAGAGATATTGGTAGAGAGTTTTGGGGAAAATATATTAGTAGGTTTGGGTAGAAGATCTTACGGGGTCTCAGAAGAATAACTCAGGATAGAGTTAGGATATGAGAACTTGAGAGAATTGGGACTCTGTTATAGTCCAGTTTTTGTAAACATCTGTATAGACACATAGAGATAATAAAAAAACAGTTTTTCCTGCATACAATGTGTTTATGTATTTGTGTTAATTTTTATGATTTCATATGTTATTCATATTTTGAATGTGTAAATTGGTGAAGTATTGAATGAGTTTCAATTGTTTCTCTCATTTGAGTTCTCGAGTGCAAGGAGTGCACATAGTCCGAAAAGGGTGCGTTGAAAGAGGTGAGTTAACCTCAGAGAAGCTCATGAGAGATAGCGTTGAACCTTCATCAATCAAGTGAAATGAGTGCACAAGGAGAACTTTGTATTGAGTTCGAGAAGAAACATAGTTACTGAACAATCTGTAAGGAGGAGCTTTGCAAGGTGTGCATTGAGCAAGGAGAATTCCAGGAGGGATAGAAGAATTTCTTTTAAAAGGAATCCTTCGGATCTGAGTTTGACGAAATTTCAGAAACGCAAGGAGCGCGTAGAGAACTGACTTATTTTAAGTCCGAAATATCAAAAGAGATAACACTTGAAAGGGCGAAGCGAGACCCAAGGTCGTCGAGTTCACAGGAGAAAGCTCAAAGGCTGAGACCTTTGAACACTGACTAAATGTTTTAAGTAGGGAGAATCCTAAAACTCAGGAGGAGGAGCAAAAACAATTGTCAGATTAGTTGTAAGGAGAAGCCTGGTTTGTTGGATCAGTGTCTAGTGAACAAGGATAGAGCAGGAGAAGAGAACAGATCTTATCCATTAGATCTGAGCGTAGAGGATCAGCCATCATTGGATCAAGGAAGACGTGCATGAGCTTTAAGGTTTTGTGTACACACAGGGGAGCGGGCGTGCTAAAGAGCCGAAGTCCTAAAACCATTTGGGACCATCTATCAAATAGAAGGACACATGGCGAAAATCTATCAATTTCGAGTGGAAATGCTCCGGAAGGAACGAGCGCACAAAGAAGTTGAAACTTCCGAAGCCCGAAGAGCCGAAATGAATCTGGACCATCAGATCCAGAGGGAATACTTGTCAATGGGTTGTGAGATCTAGAAGGAGGCAGAGGTGTAATGCTGAAACACCTGAAGGATGAATAATTGAAGAGTCGAGATCCGTCGATCTGCGAGGGGACACTTGTCATCAGATCGCGAGCTCCAGGGAAATTTACATTGGAGTTTCAGTTTGAGAATTGAAATTGCCGAATCGCTGAAGCCCGAAGAGAATCTGAGCCGTCAGATTTAGAAAGGGGACACGTGGTGAAAGATCATGAACTCTAGGTGAAATCACTCTGGGAGAACGCGAAGGAGAAGGGTTTGAGATTGCCGAAGCCCGAAGACCCGAAGCGAATGATAACCATTGATCTGGGTTGGACAGGTGTTGCCCGATCATGAACTTTGGAAGATCATACTCTGGGGTTTTTGATAAGTTGAGTTTGGAAAGTTCCGAAGCGCCGAAGGCCAAAATGATTAAGGGCCGTTGATCCTAGAGGAAGAGCATGGATCGTTGATCTATGAAGGGACATGTGGTGGACGAATATTTACTCCATTAGACAACCATTTAACAACTGTTGGATCAAGAAAGGACATGTGTCAGAATATCCAGCACTCTGATGGGTTTCACTTCAGAGATTTGTGGTTGTTGAGATTTGAGAACGCCGAAGGCTGAACTTCTGGAAATGATGAGAGCCATCGACGTGAAGGAGGACACGCTGCGCTAGATCTAGAGCTCTCGAGGAAAGTGGAGGAAGGATAGGCTCGAAGACCCGGGGAAGATATCAGTCATTGATCGAGGAAGGAGTCGTGGGACCATTGATATGGTCGAGGAGGGGAAAGCCCCGAAGAGAGAGAAGAGTCATTGATTAGAAGGGCGCGTGGTGAGAGATCGAGTCAGTTCAGGGAAATCTCCCCAGGAGAAATGGAAACTTGAGAAGTGAGATTCCTAAAGGCTGGACTCACGGAGGATATCCTGACCATAGATTCAAGGAGCTAGGTGGCAGCAGATCTTCCACTCCGGAAGATTTCCATATAGATGAGAGAGAAGTTTGAAAATTGAAACTCTCGAAACCTAAAAGGCGAAATCAACGATAACCGTTGATCTGGAGGGGAGTTATGTGGCGACAGATCAAGGTCATCTGGGATCACGCATAGACGACAGGAAAAGAGATGGATAACAGTCGTTGATCGAGAGGTAGCGCTAAGAGGCAGATATCGATGGATGGGAAGGATTGTGGAACTAGAACTTGCAAGGAGGATAATTATTCTAGAGCGAGCCGCAATTGGAACCACAATATTCAAAAAGGGATACATGGCAGTACGAGGAGGATTGCAGGGTGAAAATCGAGTTGGTTTGAAACCACTATTGCCCGCGCTCGCAATCATGCATTAGCACAAGGGCACAATCCAGGGACATATGATAGAAGGGGCTAGTGAAGAAGAGCTAGCGTCCGCAAATTGAAGAGCGCTAGAATGAGCTGAGACAGAGGGTGCGGGTATCACAAGACCTGTGCCCAGTTGAAAAGAAAGGGGCATGTGTAAAATTGTCTTAGGTTCAATCAGGAGCCCAAAGGGTCGATCTGACCCAAAAGAAAGGAAGATCCAGTGACCAGGAGGTCGCAGAACCCTAGCAGGGTGGGGGGCTGCATCAAACTGGGGATTGGGAAATCCCCAAAACACCAGTATGATAGGAAAGAATATATCACCTTTGTGACACCAAGAGGGTTGAAAATGGAAAGCACTTTCAACTAGAGTTCCCTACATATACCCATATTAGATCTCAATTTCAAAATATTTGTCACAATACCAACCTTCCTAACCTTCTAAGTCATCGAATCTAGAGTGATCTTGGAACAATTAGACTCCTAATGCTTTTCAAGCATCAAAATAACATTTTAAGGAAATCCAAGTAATCTCTTATTTTTCTTAAGGTTCGATAGACCAATTTTGGTCTCAATGGATGTTAACTATCATCATCATC